>JAJMAS010000022.1:0-92081 GCA_030565065.1 Pichia cephalocereana | reverse complement strand
AAATTTTTCACCGAAATGCTGGTGATTACTTAATTGAGAACCTCGGTTCTCGACATTTTTCAAATTTTTTATGGCGGTTATTTATTTATTATAGAGGATTACTTAATGATTAAGAGTACGTACAAGATGTCTCTGTTTAGTCATAGTGGTTAGTATCTGCTCTTTGGTTAGTGGACGGGGTAGACGATGCAGTAGTATAGATGTAAAGTCTCCTCCTACACGTGCAAGGGATTGAGAACAGTATAATAATTGTAGTATAGTAGAATCAATTGATTCTTCTTTAATGTTTATTAAATTTTCATCAAGTATATCCATTAGAGTATTAACAATTGAAATAATAAATGAATGAATCATTTCAATATCTTTATCGAAAATTGATTCAAATGTTATAACTGTTTGAAATGTAAATTCTCTGAAAACTTCTAAAATTCTTTTCAAATATTTTTCAATTAAATTTGAATTTTTCAATGGTATTAAAGTATCAAATTCATCAATTATAAATTTATATCTTAAATTTAGGAAAATTGTCTTTAATTTCCATTTATCAGGTATAATTCTTTTCAAATATGACATTATTTTCATAATTGAACTTTGTTTTAAATTACCACTTAATAAATTTGATAATCGTTTAACCATATCATTTATCTCAAATGATATATTTTCTCTTATATGTGAAATTATTTCTAAATCATTATACCTTATACTTAATCTTTGAATAAATGATGATATCTCTATACATTCTGAATAATTTGCAGATTTAATTAATGTATTCGTTATTGATGGTAATTCTAATATTTGTATAACATTATCTAAATTGTACAATATTTTAGATACATCATCATTATTAGTATTGGAACTATTATTTCTTGATTCAGGTATTTCTTTAATCCATGAACTTAATGGATTTTCTTCAATCATTTCTTCACAATGTGATATAATTGAATCTAATGTATCAAATGATTCAATATAAGTATTATTTGAATCAATCATTAATTTTAAATCATTCATATTATTATCCTTCCCACATAATCTTAATGCAATTTCTTTATCAATCATTAATGATTCATTAGATAATTCAGCAATTTGTTCAATAATTGTATTACCTGGATCAATCATACCTGGTGTAATTGTTGTATCTAATAATGATTCTAAATGAGGTGAATTAAGCATTTCATCCAATACTGACAATGCCATAGATTTCCCCTCTTCATCATTTATCCATGAGAGGTTACTAGAATGTGAATCACCAACCAAGGTGTCCAATAGAAGCTGTGTTGACATTTGTTCCTTATAAACTATAAGTGTTCTGTTAAGTAATATATTAAACTTGTATATAGAAAGTCTCGAAATGAAATTTGTTACATAGTAAAAATTGGCTGCTTTCTTCTTAATCTTTAACATTGATTGTTATCACTTGTTTCTTTTTTATTTTATTTCTTTTATCAAATAAACAACTATGGAGGGATTGTTTTTCAATATTGATAATGGATATATTGAAGGTCTTGTTAGAGGTTATAAGAATACACTTTTAACTTCATCACAATATGTTAATTTAACTCAATGTGATACACTTGAAGATATTAAATTACAATTAGGTGCAACAGAATATAGTTCAGTTTTATCAGATATTAATGAAACACTTTCAACATCATTAATTGAACGTAAATTAAATAATAAATTAATTGAAGAATTTCAATATATTAAAAGTCAAAGTAATTCAACATTAACAAAATTTTTAGAATTTATGAAATATGGTTATATGATTGATAATATTTTATTAATTATTAGTGGTACAATTCATAATAGAGATAAAAGTGAAATTCTGAAAAAATGTAATGCATTAGGTTGGTTTGAAACTTTACCAACTTTAACAATTGCAACTGATTTAACATCATTATATGAAACTGTACTTATTGATACACCATTAGCAAAATATTTTCAATCATGTTTATCAATTGATGATTTAGATGATTTAAATATTGAAATTATTAGAAATATTCTTTATAAGGAATATTTAGAAGATTTTAATAATTTTGTTAAAAATGAATTACCAAATCCAAGTAATGAAATTATGGAAAGAATAATTAGTTTTGAATCAGATAAGAGAAGTATTAATATTAGTATTAATTCAATTGATACAGAATTAAGTACGGAAGATAAATTAAAAATGTTACCAAATATTGGATTATTATCATCAAATGAAAATATTAAACATCAATTAGCATCCATTAATGATTTAGAAAATTTACAAATTTTAATTAGTTCAATTGGTATTTATAAAGATATTTTCAATGAATCAACAGCAAATTCAAATGAAGATAATGGTAAAAGTCTTGAAGATTTTTTCTATGAATATGAAATGAGATTAAATAAGGATGCATTTACTCAACAATTTACATTTTCAACAGTATGGGCATATATTAAATCTAAGGAACAAGAGATTCGTAATATTACATGGATTTGTGAATGTATTGCACAAAATCAACGTGATAAGATTAATAATTACATTTCAGTGTATTAAAATAAGTATTAAAATAAGTATTAAATAAGTATTAATTAACTAAATAAGAGCAATATATAACCTTTGTATTATGTAATCAATTTTTGAAATTTCCATTTTGATTTTAATTTTGATTATCTCATTGGCAGTAGTAGTGGCTGGTTAAGATTGGTTGTTCTTTAGAGTATATTATCTTCTTTATAGGTAAACACACAAGTATGGATTTAAACAAGACAATGAAGAATCTGTCCCTTTGGGAAGTTAAGTCTTATGTACGTAAGGCACAAAATGCTGTTTTAAATTTATCTGAAATTGAGAGTAAAGTTAGAGAAGCAACAAATAATGAACCTTGGGGTGCATCAAATACTTTAATGGCAGATATTGCAAGAGGTACTTTCACTTATAAGGATAGGGAAGAAATTTGTAATATGATTTTTAGAAGATTTACTGAAAAGGCAGCAAATGAATGGAGACAAATTTATAAATCATTAGTATTATTAGAATATTTAGTTAAAAATGGTAGTGAAAGATTTGTTGATGATGCAAGGGCAAATGTTAGTTTAGTTTCAATGTTAAAATCTTTCCATTATATTGATTCTAAAGGAGTTGATCAAGGTATTAATATTCGTAATAGAGCAAAAGAATTAACTAATTTACTTAATGATGAATCAAAGATTAGAAGTGAACGTAAAAAGGCCAAGGAAAATGCAAAAAAATTTGATGCAATTTCATCAACTTCAATTGGTACAAGAGGTTATACAAATAGAAATAGAGGTGGTATAGGTTCAAGTAGAGGTGGTATTAGTGTTTCAGCTGATGATGATTATGAAACTAGAATTTTCGGTGATGGTGGAGTTTATGGTCAGCGATTTGAAGAAACAAGAACTGGTGGTAATGCATTTGAAGAATATGAAGAAAGTTCAAATGCAACCTCAACCACATCTAATGCACGTAGATCATCTAATGCTCCAACACCTATTGCTAAAGAACCTATAAGAACTGCAAAGCCAACAGTTGCACAATCAACAGGTGATTTACTTGATGATGATTTTGATGAATTTGATGATTTCCAAAGTGCACCAGCTGCACCAACTGCACCAAATACTACTACTACTACTACTACATCAGCATCAACTACTCAACCATTATTCAATACACAACCACAAACTAACAATTTCTCCAATACTCCAATTTTTACCAATTCTAATGTTAATACTAGTGCTGCAACACCAACACCAACTCAACCTGCCAATGTTGATTTCTTCAGTTCTCTCCTCTCCGATGTTAAATCAACACCATCATACACTCCATCCAATACCAATACCAATACCAATACCAATACCAATACCAATACTACACCAGCCACACAAACCACACAAACTCCTCAAACATCCGCACCAGCCGCAAATTCCTTCTCCCTTCTTGATCTCTGAAATTTATTCATTTATAAACACTCTGTAGACCTTACTCTTTCTTCTAGTTAGTTTATTTATATTTATATTTATTTACCTATTAATAATATATTATACTATTGTATACACTACAATGATGTTATGGGTATATTATAAACACACACCAATTTTAAAACCATTACCTACAGAAAATGATATTGATGCAATTTTATTAGATGGTCTCGTCCATTCAATGAAAACATTGGCTCAGCAATTAGGTCAATCATCAACAACTTATCCAACTCTTAGATCATTCTCAACTGCTAAATATTCAATGCATATATTATCATCACCTGGTGGATTATCTATTATAGTGGCATTACCATCAGTTTCAATTGGTAATAATAATAATAGAGATAATATTATTAAATCCGGTCTTAATGCCGTCCATGTTCTTATAGCCGAACATATTAGTAAAAGTTATTTAATAGATTTCCAAACCTCGGATTTAAGAAATTATCCAAAAATTCTCATTAAAATTGAAGAAATTTACAACAACTTACTATTATAAGAAAATTATGATGCACATGACATGATGAATGATTTTCCATTTATTATTATAGTTTTCATTTTTGTGTCTGCCCCCATTGTATTATACTAACCCGTACCTGAATGAATTAAAGTTTCTGTATATATTATCATAAGATCATACTAATAGAATACATCACAGTCATAGAAACAGAAATAGAAATATAATTTTTAATAATAACACTTCAAAATGACTCCACCACCGTTGAAGAGGCCAAAATTAAGTTATACACCTTCAATTACACCTCCAACTTCAACAAATTCTTCAACTTCTACAAGTTCATTACCAACTCCACCTGATCTTATATTTCATTTAAAAAATTTCCCCCTATTCTCAAATGCACCTGTAGAATTCTTTAATGAATTATCATCAAAATTACATTTAGTTCAATATTCAACTCATCAATATATTGTTAAAACTGGTGAACCAGCTTTGGCAATGTATTGGATATTACGTGGTTCAGTTGCTGTTACTTCAACTGATGGTGAATCATTATATGCAGAATTATTACCTGGTTCATTTTTCGGTGAAATTGGAATTTTATTTAATACTCCAAGAACTGCAACTGTTGTTGCAAGATCAAAAGTTTTATTAGGTGTTTTAACAAAAGATTCACTTAATTCTGTTATCAAAAATTTCCCTAATATGGGTAAAATAATTCATCTTGAAGCAAAGGAAAGATTATCAGTTTTGAAAAAGAGAAATAATATTAATATTAATAAACATCATCCAATTCAACCAATTCAATCTTCATTAAAACCTTCAAATCATTCATTAATTGCAAATTTAAATGCCCAAGTACCTGGTCCTGCTTTACCTCCAATTTCAAATAATTTTAACGATTTAAATACTTCAATTGATAAAATTGATAATACAATTTCAATTAGTAAATTTTTATCAAATTTACATATTTTTAAATCATTACCTAAAAATATAATGCATGAATTAGTACTTAATGTTCAAATTAGTTATTATCAACCAATGGAATTTATTTTCCAATCTGGTGATAAAGGTAGAGATATTTATTTTATTGTTTATGGTGATGTTGAAGTTTTAATTAATGATCATTCAGTTGCAAGATTATCACCAATGATGTATTTTGGTGAATTTGCATTTTTATCCTCATTACTTAATGATAATACTTTCCCAACTTCAAGATCTGCATCAATTCGTGCAATTAATAAATGTGAATTAATTATAATTAAAGCTGAAACTTTAGATCAATTATGTTTAAATTATCAAGATATTGCAAATGATTTTAAAAAAACTGCATCTCAAAGATTATCAACAAATAAATCACCAAATAATCTAATAATTAATCCATCAATTAATAATTCAAATTCATCAGCTCCTTCATTACCTCCTCCACCATTATTTAAAAATCCTTTTAATAAAAATTCAAATGATTCATCAGTACCAATGTTTAAATCATTTTCATTTGATAATACTGATGTTAATGATCCAACAACTCCAATTTTATCAATGCCACCATTAAATCCATCAATTGGTTCATTACAATCTTTTAATTCAAATATTCCTAAATCAAATTTTATTCATGTATCACATGATTTAAGACAAAGATTATCATCAGTTAATCAAAATAGACGTAGATCATCAAATTTAAATTTGGGACCATTAACTGATTCATTATTTATTAAAGTTTTCCAATTATTAGATTTAAAATCTTTAATTAAATGTTCATTAGTTTGTGCAAGATGGAAACAATTAATTTATTTATCACCAAATTTATTTAATGAATTAGATTTATCAATTTATTGTAATGAAGTTGATGATTCATATTTATTAAATATAATTAAATTAGTTGGTTCAAGACCAAAAATTATTAATTTAACAAATTGTTATCATATTTCAAATAATGGATTTACAAATTTAATTCATCAAATTTCAATTTCTGGTAAAATTTTAAAATTAATTTTGAAAAATAATTGGAATTTAAATTCAATGTCATTAATGGATTTATCAATTTCATGTCCCAATTTAATTTATTTAGATATTTCAAATTGTAGGAAAATTAAGGATGATGTTATATTAAATTTAATTAAGAAAAATCCTTCAATGAATAATTTATCAGTTTTAATATTAGGTTATTGTAAATATTTAACAGATATTTCAATGAATCATTTATTTAATTTTGCATTTCAAAATTTAACTTATTTAGATTTAACGAGATGTACAACAATTACAGATTTAGGATTTAAAAATTTATCAAATAATTATTTTATTAATTTAGAGACATTAATTTTAAAAGATTGTACATTTTTAAGTGATCAAACAATTTTGAAAATTTCACAATTTATGCCTAATTTAAAATTTTTAAATTTATCATTTTGTTGTATGTTAACAGATTATTCAATTACATTAATTTCAAATTTAAAAAATTTAATTGAATTAGATTTATCATTTTGTGGATCAGCTGTTAGTGATTCATCAATTTTACAATTATTTAAATTATCAAAACTTGAAAATATTTCATTAAGAGGGTGTATTAGATTAACTAGGGAAGGTGTTGATTATTTATTAACAAATTTAATCAATTTGAAGGAAATTGATTTAAAATCTTGTCCACGTATAAATATTTTTAAAGGTATTGAAGTTGAAAAATTTATTAAAGTTGATAATTTACCATATGCACAATTAAAGATTAAACAAAATGGTAAAATTGTTAATGTTTGGTATTAAAAAAAGGGGAAATGATATGTGGATATTATTATAGTAATAAATATTAGTAAACGGTAAATTTTATAGAACTAAAAGAAAAAGCTTAAAAAACTAAACGGAATGAAATGCATTGCATAAAATACATTTGTAAAAGTAGCTAATAAATAAGTGTAGACTGGTTATAATATATGATCATAATATTATACCTTTTTACCTTCTTTTTCTAATTGAATTTGTTTCTTCTTTTCCTTAATCATTTTACTCTTCATTCTATTAGCAAAGAATAACATACAGAAAGGTAATAAAATTACATTAGCGGCACCCCAAGCAATTAAAATACCGAAATCTCTACCTAAAGTTAATTTTGCAGTATCGAAAAGGACAACTTTTAATAATTCATAAGCATTTTTAATTGGCATTGCATAAGTAAATCTGAAAAATTCTGGACATAATTGAATTGGTGAAAAAGTAGCACTAATATTAATAACAACAAAGAAAAGCATCCAAAAACCCATTAATGGAGGGAAAGTTGAAAATAAGACTAATGAAGCATTTTGATTTGCACCACCAACTGCTGACATTGTTAAATAAGAAATCATCCAAAAAACACCAAATCCACCTTTCCAAGTTTGATTCATATTAATTTGGAAAGCTGCATTAAGAGTTGTGAATGCAAGTGAAATGAAAAGGTAACTTACCTGTGACAGTATCATTCTTAAAATAATATAATGTAATGGATAAATTTTACTTGCAATTGCACCATATAAAGGAGTTGTCCACATAACATCAAAGAAAGTTATAATTATAATATAAATTAAACCAACTTGTAATGGAGCAATTGTAATTAAAGTAATTGGACGACCATTAGTATATTCAATAATTGGATATGATGATAATAAATTAGTTGATTGTAAATTTGTAAATTGATCTGTTGATAAATTATTTAAAATTGAAGGATAAGCAACAGATTGTAAATATTTTAGGAAAACTGATTGAAATCTATATAATGTTGGTTGAACAGTTTGACCCATTGTATTTGGATCTCTACCACTTTCATAATAAGATTTAATAAAATTTGAAGTATTTAAATTTTCACCATTATTGAAAGCATTAATTAATTGATTTGAAACATTATTATTTGTAACATAAATTGCACCCCAATATTTTTGATCATGAACTAATTGAATTACTTCATCTTCTGATAAATTTGAATTAAAATGCCATGATAAACTATTTGAAATAAGAGGATCAGTTGTTGATAAATACATTGCTTGAGAAATTGGTAATGAAATATTAGTTTCAACATTAACTAATATACCTAAATTAATTAATCTATCCTCTCTATGATACATTGACCCCCAATAAATTGACCAAACACCAAGTATAAAAGTCCAAAATGCCAAAATTACAAATAAATATTTCAAAAAGAAAGTTTTCATAATTGATCTATTCTCTGGTGCAAATATACTGAATTTTGGTGGAGGTGGAGGTGGTAATTTACCTTCATCAATTAATTTTTCATCACTATAAGTTTTCTCACCAGCTTCACCAGAAATGACATTACATTCAGTATAATTTGAGACAGTACGAATTAATTCATTATCAGGATCCATTAAACTTGAATTTCTTCTACTTCTACTTCTACTTCTACTTCTACTTCTATCATTTGCAATACCATGTCCATTACCAATACCATAATCACCTAAAGCTTCTTCATTAGTATAAGGTTTAATTGAATCTCTATCATTTGAAGATGAAGAGTTGTTATGATTACTCATCTGAGACATTGTCGATATTTAATTGAAAGAATAAAAGATTAAGAAAAGAATAAAAAAGAATAAAGTTTAGAAATAAACAGATCAATGGATTATTAATGGTATTTATAACAAAATCCAGGACCCTATTCATTTCCGGAGATATCATATCTACCGTAAATGGGGGGGGGTGGCGCATTACGGAGATAAGATTACGTAATGTATATATTATTATTATTATGAAGATTTATTTATTTATTTATTTATTATATATTTATTATATTTTTCTTGAGCAAGGGTATATACTTCTTTTACATCTCCACGCAGATATTATAGTATGTTTACACTCTCGGAGAGTAATGGTGATAATGGTATTGGTATAAGGAAGAAGAGAGGTATAAGTGACGTTATTCAGAATAGTAATGGAGTTAATATTGATGGAGATATTAATGTTAACAGAGGGATTGTTAATTCATCAAGTAGTGGCGGTGGCGGTGCAGTAAAGAAAGATTGTAAGGGTTTGAATAAGGGTAGTATCGATAATGATAGTAATAGTAATGATAATGATAATAATGATAGTAATAATAATGCTAATGATAGGGATAAGGATAAGAATTTAGATTATGATGATAATAATGATAATGATAATGAAGAGGATGATGATGAAGAAGAAGACGAGGAGGACGACGACGACGATGATGATGATGATGATGATGATGATGATGATGATGATGATGATGATGATGATGATAATGATGATGATGATGATGATGATGATGATGATGATGATGATGATGATGATGATGATGGTAATGATTCTACAACATCATCAATTGCCACTAGATCAAAGAGAAGATCTAATGCTTGTAAACGATGTCATTCATTAAAAGTTAAATGTGTACCTGTTGATTCAAAATTAATTAATGGACCCTGTACAAGATGTGTCAAAAAAAAAGTTAATTGTGAATATAAAATTGTTAAAAGACCTAAAAAGAAACAACCTTTAACAAAAGCAATGAAATTGAAGATTAA
This sequence comes from Pichia cephalocereana, assembly GCA_030565065.1. Classification (NCBI taxonomy): domain Eukaryota; kingdom Fungi; phylum Ascomycota; class Pichiomycetes; order Pichiales; family Pichiaceae; genus Pichia; species Pichia cephalocereana. The sequence continues at coordinate 82,136 of JAJMAS010000022.1, read as the reverse complement.
TCAAGATGAAATTCAACATTTAAGAGAAGAATTAAGGAAAAAGGATGAAATTATTAAAATTTTAAAAGGTTTTGATAATAATGATAATAATATTAAAAATTTATCATTAAATGAAAAACTTCAAATTTATTCAAATGAAATTAAACAATTGGATAATATGTCACAAGATTCAATTAAAACACTTAATTCAAGTGTTGATATTTCAACAACTTTTAGTTCAAAATTTATTAAAGCTGCAGAGAGGAGAGTTCAATTATGTGAATCTGAAATGCCTTCATTAGATATTTTAGGTAATAATCTCCTAACTTATTCACAATGTTGTAAATTATTAAATATTTTCATTAATGAAATTTATCCAAGATATCCATTTATTGATTTACCAAATAATTTAAATATTAATTATTTAAGAGAACATGAACCATTATTATTTATTTTAATGATTTATATTGCATTAATAGCTGATAGTAGAGAAGAAATTTCAATTGAAGTTCAATTACAATTAGAATGTTTAATATCAAAATCAATTTCAAGTGAAATTTTATTAATTGGTAATAAATCTTTAAATATTTTAAAAATTACTTTATTATATATTTTTTGGTATTCACCACCAGAATTATTTCATCATAGAAGATATCATATGTTTACATCATTATGTGTTTCAATGGTTCATGATTTAGGTATTAGTGGTAGACCATATTTTTTCTATAATAAAGATGATGGATCAGTTAAGAAAACTTTAATGACAAATAATGATAAAGAGGATAATAAAAATTTAGAATTAAAATCAATTGTTATAATTGTTTATATATTATATATGTCAATATCATTTTTCCTAAAAAGAATTGTTTTTTTGGAATGGAATGATTATCTTGAAGAATGTTGTATTAAATTAGAGAATTCAAATTTAAGGAAATATAAATTAATTGTTATTTATGCCAAAATGAATCATTTAATGGAATTTATTTATAATAATTTACATAAATCATCAGAACAATTAACCGTTTTAGAATTATCAAGTAATAAATATAAATTATTATTAATTGATTGTTTAAATCAAATTAATTTAATTAAAGTTAAAATTACTAATAATTTTAAAGAAAATTCAAGTGATTATAAATTATTAATGTCATATATTTATTCAGTTCAAGCATATATTTATGAACCTGCAATTCAAACATTAGTTAAATCAAAGGAAATTACAACAAAGGAATATAATGAAGTATTTTATTCAACATTAAATCAAATTTGTGAATCATGTATATTATCATTGAAACATTTTAATAAATTAAATATTAATGAAATGACAGTTAATCCATTATTTCATACATCAAGAATACTTTATACATCAGGTATGTTATTAAGAATACGATATTTAAGTTTAACAATACCAAAAGATGGTAAGGGGAAATTATTTACAGATGAAAGTCTGAATATAATTAATGAATTAATTAAAAAAATTGATGAAACAACTATAAAATTTTCTAAAAATCATTTTATTAAAAAAGTTCGAATAGTTTTAGGATTATTTATTCATACATGTTTAAATCAATGGAATTTATCATATAAATCAATTATTAATGATATAAAAAATGCCAATAATAATAATACTAATAATAATAATATTGTTGAGAATATTATTACCAATTCGGGTAATAATATAGATAACAGCGGTCCAGTTACTACCACTACTACATCATTTACATATTTAAATCCACAAGATAAGAAAGGATGGATAAATAGTATTAATAATTATTTCCCAAATACAAGTATGGGTGCATCACCTGAATATTCAAGTGCATCATCACCACCAACTCCAATATTACAGATTAATAATAGTCCAAATATTCAATCTAATCCTACAATAAATACATGGTTTACTAATAATAATCAAATTACTACCAATAATAACATGCCACCACCTAATTTTTCTACTAATAATACAATTCAACCAGAGTCTAACCTTACTTGGGAACAACAATACATGGCATTTAATGATGAATTTTGGAGTGATTTGTTCTTTGATGAAGAAGATACAACTATCTCATGTCCAAGAGAGGTCCCCGGGTGAGTAGACGCACAAGAAAACACAGCAGTCCCAAACGGGAAACGCCCCCGCGCACCCCATAGTTATCCTATAATTTGAAAAAAATTCTATATTTTTCTTTATAGTGAGAAATGAGATATTGGTGAGAAAATTAGTGTGTGAGAATTAGTGTGTGAGAATTTCACTGTATTAGCTATTAGTGAAGATTATTTACATTTTACCTTTATAATATTAAATTTTTTGGAAATTTTTAATTTTAATATAGATTTTAAGACTTTGAATTGCATCTTTTAATCAAGTAGACATAATGGTTGCGGTATGTATATATAATATATCAAATTAATGATGTTATAATTATGGTTATAAGTTATGAAGATTCTGATATTAATACTTTAATAAGGTGAAATATTGATAATTTGTGTCATATATCTAAAATTGTACATCTAAATGAAAATCTAAATGAAAATCTAAATGAATATTAAATGAACATAAATACTAACATAATTATCATTAAATTATAATTATTTTATTTTTTTTTATAGGAAGTTGTTGCTAAGAAAACTAGAAAGACTGCAAAGCCACAACAATTAAGATCAAGTTTAGTTCCAGGTACTGTCTTAATCTTATTAGCTGGTAGATTCAGAGGTAAGAGAGTTGTTTACTTAAAGAACTTAGAAGATGGTACTTTATTAGTCTCTGGTCCTTTCAAGGTTAATGGTGTTCCATTAAGAAGAGTTAATTCAAGATATGTTATTGCAACTTCAACTAAAGTTGAAATTTCATCATTAGAATTATCAAAATTCAATGTCTCATATTTTGCAAGAGAAAAATCAAGTAAGAAATCAAAATCTGAATCTGATTTCTTTGGTGAAGGTTCTGCAAATAAAGAAATTAAATCTGAAAGAATTGAAGATCAAAAAATTATTGATAAAGCTTTAATCTCTGAAATTAAGAAAACTCCTTTATTAAAACAATATTTAGCAGCTTCTTTCTCATTAAAATCTGGTGATAAACCTCATGCAATGGTTTTCTAATTTATTTTAGTATAGTATTGTATTGTATTTACTTTATAAAAATTATTAGATAATATAAGATAACTTTCAATTATGAAATTATTATCAAGTATTGTAGTACTACGACACTGTAGAATGTATACCATGTACAATATACGATAGATATCCCATTATCAATAACTACTATCTATCTATTACTATTTTAAGCTTAAAAAATTCAAATTTTTCAACCATAATAATTTTACTATGCAGTGATAAAAAAAAATTTGACATGTAAAAAAAAATTTTATACTTTTATTTCATTTAATTCTAATTACACTTACTTTTCTTTTCTAATTTAATCAATCAATCAGATACCAATTAAATAAATACATATAATGTCTAGTTTATTACCAATTGCTTCATATAATTTAGAATTAAAACCATTTTCTCCTCAACCATGTCAAGCTGAAGATTTCCCAGTTACTGTTAGAATTACTTTAGCTTCAATTGATCCTGAAGCTGTTGATGATAAAAATGAACCTTCAACTTTAAGAATCTTAAAACAAGCTGATATCTTTGCAGGTGATGAAGATGATGAATGTGATGATGAAGATTGTGAAGGTTGTGATGATGATGAAGATGATGAAGAAGAAGAAGAAGAAGAAAAAGAAGAAGAAGAAGAAAAAGAAAAAGAAGAAAAGAAAGAAAACGATAAAGAAGATGATGATGAAGATGATGATGATGATGATGATGAAGATGATGACGATGATGAAGATGATCTTGAAGATGATGAAGCTGTTGAAGAACACGTTATCTGTACTCTTTCACCAAAAACTCAATATCAACAAACTTTAGATTTAACTATCTTACCAGATGAAAAAGTTTTCTTTGTCGTTACTGGTTCTTATACTGTTCATTTAAGTGGTAACTATGTTAATCATCCAGCTGATGAAGATAAAGATGATTATGTTTATGGTACTGATGATGATGATGATTATGATAGTGATGAATATGATTTAACACCTGATGAAGATGAAATTATTGATGATATAGAATATGATTTAGATGAATTAGATAATGTTGATGATATTGAAGGTAAAATTGAAGAATTAGTTGAAGAAGATAATAAGAAAAGACAAGCTGATGATGAAGAAGTTGATGTTAAAGATACTAAAAAGGCAAAGAAAGATTCTAAAAAGGAAAAATCTGTTAAATTTAATAAAGATTTAGAACAAGGTCCAACTGGTCCAGCAGCTGAAAAGAAAGAAGTTAAGAAGGAAGAAAAGAAGGAAGATAAAAAAGAAAAAAAAGCAAAGGAAATTAAGAAAGAAATTAAAAAGGAAGAAAAGAAAGAAGTAAAGAAAGAAGAAAAAAAGAAACCAGCTGTTAAAACTTTGCCAGGTGGTGTCATTATTGAAGATAAAACTTTTGGTACTGGTCCAGTTTGTAAGAAAGGTCAAAAAGTTGGTGTTAGATATATTGGTAAATTAAAGAACGGTAAAGTTTTCGATAAAAATACTTCTGGTAAACCATTCCATTTCGGTTTAGGTAAAGGTGAAGTTATTAAAGGTTGGGATGTTGGTGTTGCAGGTATGGCAGTTGGTGGTGAAAGAAGAATTGTTATTCCAGCTCCAATGGCTTATGGTAGTCAAAAACTTCCAGGTATTCCAGCAAATTCTGAATTAACTTTCGATGTTAAATTATTATCTATCAAATAAAAATTTTCATAAATTAACTCTATTTTAAGTATATTTTTACAATTTAGATTATTATTATTATTATTATTATTATTAATATTATATAAAAAATTCATATAAAAGTTAAAAAGTTTATGTTCTCTTTTTTTTTAAATTATGCAGGTTTCCAAACTCCGAATGATTTATTTTGATTTTTTTTGATTAATGAAGTATCATTTTTTCGTATACCATTATCAACAATACTGAAAATATAATCTTTTGGATAATCATGTTTATCAATTAAATGTAATCTTCTCTTTTTATGATTTTTGAAAACTCTATCACAATTATCAACAAAACATCCAAATACTGGTTCACCTTTCTCTAATTTAATCTTAATAAATGGATTATGATTCTCTAAGATGTGTAGATCTAATAATTTAGCAGTTGGAAAATTTTTCTTACATTGAGTACAAATATTTGTATGATTTGATAAAATATGTAATTCAAAAGAACTATGTGTTTCAAAAGTACATGGATTTTGTGAACATATTGGTGGTAATGAACATGTAATTGATATAGGTTCCGATACATGTGTTTTGTTCTTGTTCTTATTCTTACTTGTTTTCTGATCTTTATCTTGATCTTGATCGTTTTGATCTTCCATTATTTCTTCCGTTACTTCTTCTTTTTGTTCAACAATTGGTATTTTCACCTGTACTTCATCTTCATCATCGGATTCTCTCTGTCGTTTAAGTGACATTGAATTGAGAATTGTATGATATGTCTAAAGAATAGATGATCTATTTAAGGATGTAAATTTTTAACATGTACATTTTAAAAATTACGTAATTGCATCTTTGACACTTCTTCTTCTTCTTCAATGAGTAAACGATCAATTGATGTGTTATTAACATCATTACCAGGAACTAAAAAGAGGAAAGATGATGAAACTAATGATAATGATGATATAGAGAAATATTTAGGGCATGTTAGTCGACCATTAGATAATAAGTTTGGACAAAGAAGAGCATTTCCTATAAATATTAATATTGAAGATGTTAAATTGAATGTCATACCTAGTACAGTTGAAGAATATCTTGCACAAGTTCGATTGGAGGCATTAAATGATGATATGGGGGGTGGATATGATAATGATTATGATGGTGGTGACATGGATAAAGTTTATTATAAACCACGTAAAAGTCAAATAAATGATATACCTGAGGAAATATCGAAATATATACGAGAATTTCAATCACAGAGAGATGAATATCGAGAATTTAGAATGCAATTAGAGGAACTTGATGCAATAGAATTACCCAATACAGCTAAAGAATGGAAAACATTTATTTGGGAAATAAGTTGTGAACGTGAATATGTTGCACAAATAGTTGAAGAAAATTTACATATTAAATTATTAGTATATTGTACTAAATGGTTAGGAGTTAATCTTGAAGAGAACTTGTATGTTTGGACTATTGCATTATTAGCATCATTAGAGGATGTAATTGGATCATCTGAATGTAGTGTGTTACGACAATTGGGTAAAAAGGCATTAAAACAGATTCCACTCTCTAATGAAGAGAATGTGCACTATTTTAAGAATATAGTGGCTATAATAGGAGTACTATATGGACAAAAAGATATATTAGAAGAACTAGACACTGTATATTATCCACCTTCCTAATCGGGTAATAAACATAGAACATGAAAAGGGTGGATTCATGAAGCGGTCGATGCGTCCATATAATATAATATAATATATGACAAAAAGGTCGATGGGTCGGTTGCATATACTAAATAGTAAATCTCACACATAGTAAAATTCACTTTTTGGCTGCCTCTCATAGATAACAGCTTAAAGCATTGATAGTTCATTTGCTTTAGAAATTGTATAAATATAGTTTAATATCTAAGATCATTTATTACAATGGTATGTATATGAAAAGAGTATATTACATAATTGAATTATTGTATTTTTGAAGAATTAAATACTAACTTATCGATTGAATAGGACGGTGTTAAAAGTTTACTTAAAACAGAGAAGGATGCACAAGAAATTGTTGCCAAAGCAAGACAATATCGTGCTTCAAAATTAAAGGCTGCAAAGGCAGATGCACAAGCTGAAATTGAAGCATATAAGGCCAAGAAAGCAGCAGAATTAAAGAAATTTGAAGATGAATTTGCAGGTTCAAATGAACAATTAGAGATAACTGCTGAAACTGAAGTTCAAACTGAATTAACTAAAATTAAGAAAACTGCACAAGAGAAGAAATCAGATGTTGTTAAATTACTTGTCAATGCAATTTCATCTCCTGTACCTGAATTACATCAAAATGTAACTGTCTCTTAATCTTAAGATTAAGTCCTTTTATTAACATTGTATAACCCCCGTCATTATATAAATCATTAAGTTCGCTAGATTTTTTTATTTTCATTTTCATTTTTAATTATGGTGATGATTTTATCACATCATTTTCCTTTTCCAATCTTGATCTGTCTGGATAATTATGGATGGTGTAGAGGAAGCAGTGTATCCGGATGAGGAACTTGCCAAATATAATATTGACAGTACTCATATAACTGAAAATATCAATGATTTTAATGATATTAATGATATTAATGATGTAAATGATGTAAATAATACTATTGATAAACCTGTTGTTGTTAAGATCAAGAAGAAGAAGAAATTGAAAATATCAAGGGCTAATAATGTTAATATACTAAGGAGTCAATTATCTGAACGTTCATGGAATTTAAGAAATTGGTATGCTAATATTCATTGGAAAAATTTCTCTGTTGTTGTTTTAATACCTTTATTAGGTATTTTATTAACTTTAATATATCATCCGAAAATAAATAAAAATACATTATATCTTATGTTTTGGAATTATTTTATTACAATTATTTCAATTAATATACTTTATCATCGTTATTGGTCACATAATTCATTTAATTTTACAAATGAACATTTTGTTCAAATTTTATCAATTATTTGTGCAGGTGGTGGTATAACATCAGCTAAAAATTGGTGTTCATCTCATAGAGCTCATCATAGATATTGTGATTTAACTGATATTGATCCTCATAATATTAGGAAAGGTATATTTTTCAGTCATTTTGGTTGGATGTTTTTAATTCATCATAATAAAGTTTCAATTGCAATTAAACAATCAAAATTAGATCAATTACCAAATGAAAATATTGTTAATTGGCAAGCTAAATATTATTTTAATTTATTTATCACTATTGGATTAATTTTACCAAGTTTAATTTGTGGTTATTTTTGGAATGATTATATTGGTGGTTTAATTTATGGAGGTTTTTGGAAAATTATAATTGTTCAACATTGTATATTTTTAATTAATTCAATTGGTCATACAATTGGTTCAAGACCTTATAATAATGGTAAATCTGTTAGAGATAATTATTTATTAAGTATAATTACAATGGGTGAAGGTAATCAAAATTTTCATCATGAATTCCCAATGGATTATAGAAATGGTTATGAAATTTATAATTTTGATCCAACTAAATGGACAATTAGAATTTTACAATTAATTGGTTTAATTAATAATTTAAAATTAGCAAATCAAAGTACAATTGAAAAATCTTTAATTCAACAACAACAAATTTTACTTGATAATATTAGATCAAAACTTAATTGGGGTATACCAATTGAAAATTTACCAATTTATAGTGCAAAAGAATTTAAAATTTTATCAGAAAATTCAAAGGGTAAAAGATATTTAGTTGTTGTATTTGGTATAATTCATGATGTTACACCATTTGCATTAGATCATCCTGGTGGATTACCATTAATTAAAGCATCTCATGGTAAAGATGCAACAACTGCATTTACAGGTGCAGTTTATCAACATTCAAATGCAGCTAAAAATTTATTAGCTACAATGAGAATTGGTAAATTAGGTGGTAGTGAAAATATTTATTGGAAACAACAAAGAATTGAAAATAAATCAGTTCCAATGGATAATGATACTGAAGGTAAAAGAATTGTTCGTCGTGGTGGACAAGAAACTTCAATGAATCATCTTGGTAGTACTGCTGGTGCTGCATAACGTTTAATCAATAATTGACAGACCCTTTATTTCTACTACTCCTACTTTTCTACATTACATCTCTTCATTCTTTTCTCTCTCATTCCTTCCTTCTTTCTTTCTATTTATATAATGTTTAATGATCTTTTTAATAATAATGATACTAATGCTACTACTTAATAATAATACAACGATAATACAATTAAAACCCCCCGCTGGATCAAAGGACATAAGACAACGTAAAGACAAAATAATAATATAAAAAGACGTGGGGTGCACCCTTAAAAAAAATCAGAAAAAATCACTGATTTAGGGTTACGTGCATAAATTAAATACGAGGACATTGTCTTGGTTGATTTGTTATATTAGTAAGATTATCAACTATTGCTATAGTATATCTGATCTCCATTGATTGATAGTGAAATAATGCCTAAATTACGCAGACGTCGTCGTATTCTCACTTGTGAATATTGTTATAATCATAAACTAAAATGTGATCGTAATCAACCATGTTCAACATGTATAAGGACTAAACATGATTGTGTTTATCATTTTAAGGATAAAGTTGATCCAAATGCTTTTAATAGTATTAATGATGATTATACAGGTCATGTTTTACAAACTGTTCCGAAGGTTAAAGATGATTTAAATCCTGATATTGTTGCTGCTTATGAAAATGTTTCAAATGAACTAACTAAGAAAAGATCAATTTCTAAAGAAAAGAATGATAATAGTGAGAATAATAATGGTGATATCAATGTTAATACCAAAATTAATGACACTAATAATACTAGTAAGACCAGCAAAACGAAAAATAGTAAAAATACCAATAATGAAACTAATAATAATAATAAAAATGGTAGTAAAGTACCGAAAAAAATTCAGTTGAAAGAATCTAATAACCCAGTCTTTATGTCAAATGTAAGTAATACCCCATTATATTATTCTAGAGCATTTTTCCCATATTTAGAACCAAGTTTAAATAGAATGATGTTGTTTAAAATGAGTGAAGTAGGTGAAACTGGTCAAATTAAAAATGATTTCTCACATATTGGAACTTATGATTTCCAAAGATTTGGACTACCAATTACACTTGATCAATTAGTTGAAGAATATCCAAATAAGGAAAAATTTGATGATATCATTTATCTGTATTGGGATTATATTCACCCCTTAATTCCAATCATTAATAGAGAAATTACAATGAATAATTATATTAGATTTTGGAAAGATTTAAATGATCCAGAAAATCCTAGATTCGATATTGATTCGGGTGTTTTATTTTTGGCGATGTTATTAGCAGTTAAAACAGCTTTTGAAGTTAATGAAAAGGATAATTTTAAATTAAAACTAATTCAAGATGAAAAGAGTAGAGTTTATGATACATTTGAAAAATTTAAATTAATCTTTGGTTTTAGAACTAATCCAAATTTAGCTTATATTCAATCATCCATCATTCTATTCCAAAGTAGTTGTATCTATTATATTGGTATTTTTACATATACTGCTGCATTAGCAAGACAATCAGAATTTATGGGTTTACATAGAGATCCCCTATTACATGATGTTTATCCAAATAATAAAAATATTAAAGATATTGAAGTTAGAAGATTGGTTTGGCATTATGTTAGATTTTTAGATACTTCAGCTTCAATTGTTTCAGGTATGTCTCCTCATATGATTATGACAAATGCGTCAACTAAATTTCCTTCAAAATATGATTATAATCATGAAACTAATAAATTTGATGGTGATTTAAATCCTTTTATGGTTTTTACAATTAGCAGATTTAAATGTAGTTTAGTTATGGAAACAATTTCACATTTTTTAAATTCCGATTTTTCAAGTGATAATGAAAGATTATTAAGATGGGAAGGTATTGCTAAAACTGTTGTTGCATTATATCAAGATGTTAATACATTAGTTAAAGAAATTTTCAGTTGTGAATCAAATCCAAAATATTCTAAAATTTTATTAAGATGGTTAGTCTCAAATGCTGTAATTTTTGTTCATAGAACTTATTTATTACATAGAGCATGTGATAGAAGACCTTATTCACATCATAATAGAGTTATTTTAAAACCTGCTAATGCTGCTAATGTTGAATTAACTAAATTAAGTCAAGCAAGTTCAAATAAAGATTTTTTTGATAAAGTTTTAACTTTACGTATGCCATATTTTGAAACAACAATTAAAGTTTCAATGTTAGTTTTATATGAAACCAAAATTAGAGTTGGTGTTTCACCTGAATTATCAAAATATAGATGGTTTACTAAAAATGCGAATCCTTTCCAATATATTTATTTTGTTATACGAGATATTTATCATTATCCTACTAAAAGATATAATTTTAATAATTTACCTGAAGAAATTAAAAGGTTTGTTTTTGAAGATGAATTATTAAATTTTACAGGTGATGATGTTAGAAAATATGTTGTTGATCTTGCACTCACATCATTAGCACAATTAAAAGATTTCTGGTGTGAACCAATTAATGATATGATGAACTTTTTGTGTGAATTGAAAAAATATGTTTACAGATGTACTGAAAGTTCAAGTAATAATGGTAATTCAAATACCAATAAGGGGGGGAATACCAATAATATGAGTATGAACACTGATCTTAATAATATAAATATTGTTAATAACTCACAAAATGGAGCCAATAATGTAAATGTTAATAATTCCAAACCAGAGAATGAAACTGTTAAGAATAGAAAAAATGATCATGACATTGTAAGTATGAGTAATAATATTGGTAAATCAATTAATGATTCTATTAAAGAAACTGGTGACAAACCTGAAGATTTTGATTTATTAATGAATTCTGAATTTGAAATGGATAAATATAAAAATGTTATTGGATTAATTTCATCATTTAATCCAGCACAAAAGGAAAGTCCTGCAATGGGTAATATTTCCAATAGCTCATCCATAAGTCAAGGTTTAATATCAACTAATAATGATTTATTAGGTATAAAATTTACTGATAACAGTGTACTCGATAGAAATGCTAACGGTGACAATAATAGCAATAGTAATAACGATAATAAAACTCTTAAAAATGAAAATAATGTACCAAGATCACCATTAATTAATGAGACAATGTTACAAATACCTCAACAACAACAGCAACAGCAAAGAACTTCACATTCTCCATTTGCTTCACCATCTAATGGTAGTTATTTAAAGGATCAATCTAATACTTCAAGAACTGATACACCACAAAAAATACAAGATCCTAGAAATGTTCAATCATCAATTATAATACCAGGATCATCTCATCAATCACCTGCTCCAATACAATACCAATACCAGTACCAACAACCGCAATCATTATCACAACCTCTACCTCAACATCAACAACCGCAATATTTACAACAAAAGCCAATGATATCACAAATATCAAATATGCCACAATTCATGCCAATGCAACAACTGCCAGTACAACAATTCCATTCACAGGCTTCACGTACACATTCACCATATTTACCAAACATGCAAAATATACAGAATATGCAAGGTATGCCAATGCAAGGTATGCAAAGTCTGCAAGGTATGCAAAATGGTAATATACCACCAAATATGACAATGGTTCAAAATATTCAACCTGGTATGCAAAACATGCCAAGTATGCAAAGTATGCAAAGTATGCAAGGAATGCAAAATATGCAGGGACTGCAAGGAATACAAGGAATACAAAATATGCAACCTGGTATACAAAATATGCCTAGTATGCAAAGTATGCCTAGTATGCCTAGTATGCCAAGTATGCCAAGTATGCCGAGTATCGGTAGTATGGGTAATATGGGTAATATTCCAGGTATGTCCAACCTTCCAAATAATATCAATTCACCAGATCCAATGAATCCAACGAATAGTATTAATAACATTATGGGTTCTATGGGACCAGGTTCTAATTACAATTAAATGATAATTACTAATAATCTATAATTATTAATATTAATATGTGTATATATTTTACAACTTTATGTATAATAGATTAACTAATAAACTTATTTTTTGTTACCTGAATGATATAAACCAACTGCTTTCTTTGAATCATATGGATTTGTTTCACTATATTCTTTAATTTCCTTTAATGCAAGTTTTAAATTTTCAACTGCTTCCTTACTTGTTTGGAAAGAGAATGATAAACGGAAACCTGAAATTTTAATATTATATTTTTCACCAATTGGAGTTATAATTTTTGGATCAATTTTATTCTTTAAAGGATCTAAGAAAATAAAATTTGTTTGACAAGGTATTTCAAATATTAAACCTAAATTTTCTGCATAATCTGCAACTTCTTTTGCCATAATATGAGCTGATTTCATTTTAGAAAAATTTTCATCAATTGCAACCATTGCCATTCTAGCTAACATACCACATTGTCTAATACCACCACCATTTTGCTTTTTGAAATGATTTGCCTTTAAAATAAATTTTTTAGAACCAACTAAAACTGAACCAATTGGGGCACCTAAACCTTTTGATAAACAAACTGAAATTGAATCAAAATATTTACCATATTCCTTAAAATCAATACCAGTTGCAATACTTGCATCCCAAATTCTTGCACCATCTAAATGTAAAATTAAACCATTATTATGACACCATTCACTAATACGTTTAATTTCTTCAATTGGATGAATTAAACCATGAATTGTATTCTCTAATGAAACAACTCTAGTTGGAGCTGCATGAATATCACCATCATCTGGAATATATCTATTAATAATATCTTCTAATGTTAAATATAATCCATTACTTGCAATAATATCAGTAACCATTGCTTGTGATAAAGTTGCTAAACCACCAGCTTCATGAACAAATACATGACCTCTATTATCACAAATAATTGAATGTGGAGGTTGTAATAAATGAGATCTTAAAGCAATTTGATTAGATAAAGTACCTGAACAACAGAATAAACCTTCTTCAAATCCCATCATTTCAGCAATTCTCTTCTCTAATGCAATTGTATCTTTATCTTCATTATAAACTGAATCACCAATTGATGCTAGAGTAATTGATTTAATCATAGATTCAGTTGGTGTAGTGAATGTATCACTACGGAATTCATTGTGGTTTTCAGGAAGCATTGTTCAGTAGTTTAAAGTATGTTAAACTTACCTAAACCAAAAGAAAGAAGTGAATGTTAATGTTAAATAGTTAAATAACATGTTGAACTTTGATGGAACTTCCTAAAAAGGAAATGTCCGATAATGGAAGTCTCTGATTCAGGCCTTTGCTCTATACGGCACATTTTATAGTATAATAACCATTATAGAAGAGGTAAAATACTCTGATAATGGTCATTGAACACTGATGTATTGTCAATAACGCTATTAGCAACTGTTCATGGTAGTATATCAGCATATATATAAATCTTCATTTGGTGGAAAGATTGATCCACAGTTGCAAACACAGGGTGAAAAATTATAATTATGTGGGATTTTTCACTTTAATGAACTGTAATCTTATCTTGATTATTTGATAATTTTTGTATTTTCTGTAGTGGTAGAGTGATATGTGGACATTTACACGTACTTCACGATCATCAGTGAGATCGTTGAAGACTTTCTGTAGAAAATACAGTCAACAAACAGTGAATGATGGTTCTTTAAGTCCAAAGACAAATATTTTTAAAACATTTGCAATTTCAACAACTTTCCTTACCATTGGATTTGCAGTTGGATTTATACTTGCCAATAAGGAAGAATCAACTAAATCAACTATCCCATTAAAGGATCTTAAACCATTAGTTTATGCATCAAATGATAGAGTTCAATATGCATTATCTAAAATTGTTGCAATTGTTGGTGAAGATAATATAACAACAAGTGAAAATGAAATTAAAACACATTCAGAGGATCCATCAAAATTTGTACGTGCAAGAGAAGGTGAAAGGCCATATGCAGTTGTTTATCCAACTTCAATTGAGGAAGTTTCTAAAATTGTTAAAATTTGTTATGATTCATCAATACCAATTATACCATATTCTGGTGGTACATCAATTGAAGGTCATTATATACCAACTAGGAAAGGTATTTCAATTGATGTTTCTAAAATGAATAAGATTTTAGAAATTCATGAAGATGATTTAGATGTTGTTGTTCAACCTGGTGTTGAATGGGGGCATTTAAATGAAGAATTAGAACCTTATGGATTAATTTATGGACCTGATCCTGCACCTGGTGCATTAATTGGTGGTATTTTAGGTACTAATGCATCAGGTACAAATGCTGTTAAATATGGTGCTGCAAAGGATAATGTTTTATCATTAAAAGTTGTTTTAGCTGATGGTACAATTATTAAAACAAGACAAAGACCAAGAAAAAGTTCAAATGGTTATAATTTAACTAATTTATTTGTTGGATCTGAAGGTACTTTAGGTATTATTGTTGAAGCAACATTAAAATTACATGTTAAACCAAAGAATGAAGTTATTACATTAATGAATTTTAAAGAAATTGGTGATGCTTCAAAGGCAGTTTCTGAATTATTTAAAACTGGTATTACATGTAATGCAGTTGAATTTATGGATAATAAACAAATGAATGCAGTTGTTGAAATGGGTTCAGGTGGTGATCGTAAATGGTATCCAGATCATTTATTATTAATGAAAATTAGTGCAGTTGATGATAATTCACTTGATAGTATTTTAAATAAAGTTAAAAAAATTGGTAAAAATAATAATGCTTTTAATTTCCAAGTTGCAAAAGATGAAGAGGATAAGGAAGATATTTGGAGAGTTCGTAAAACATTATTATGGAATTCATTAAGCTGGGCTAAAAAATTTAAACCAAATGCAATGGTTTTACCAACTGATGTTTGTGTTCCAATGTCAAAATTACCTGAATTAATTACTAAAACAATGGATAAATTAGATAAGGCTGATTTATTAGCAACTGCTGCAGGTCATGCTGGTGATGGTAATGTTCATGTTTTAGTTATATTTGAACCTGAACAAATTAAGGAAGCTCATAGAATTATTAATGAAATGTCATTAATGGCTGTTGAATTAGAAGGTACAGTATCTGGTGAACATGGGATTGGTATTAGTGAAAAGAGAGAATTTTTAGAAAAAGAATTAGGTACTGAAACTATTGATTTAATGAGAAGTATTAAGTTTGCACTTGATAAGAAAGGTATTCTTAATCCTGATCATATATTTAAAATTGATCCAACTGAAACTAGACATCCATTTGATGATCCAAAATAGGTATATTTCCTTAACTTGATTACTTACTTATTTATTTATTTATATTATATATTACTACTAGATTAGATTACGTTTATAGACGCATATATAGAAAAGCAAAAGCAAAAGCAAAAGAAGAAGATTAAAGTATGTAAAGTTGATCTGAAATGGTAAAAATGCTCGAAATGGCTGATATCTTCAATTTCATCATGTAACAACAACTAGGTTTATTAACGGATCAAAGAGATCTATCATATATTTATATAGACCAATGCCAAATAATAAGAGTTCCTCAATTCAATCATTGGAGGATGTGTTGACTGTCTTTGGATCTGATTGGCCAACTTTGGTTAACGATGATTGTAATCCATTGGATATTGCATTACCATTGATTGAGGATGGTGAATCATTTAATTTCCAAAATTTCCAAGATTTAAGGAAACAATTTATTGTTAATTTACAAAGATCAGTTAATGAAAACTATATGGTTTTCAATGATAGTATTGGATCATATGGGATTTCAATTGAGACATTAAATCAATCACAGGATAGATTAACTAATATTAGGAAAAATTTATCATCAGTTGATGAATTAGTTAATTCAAAATCAAATATACTTAATGAATTAAATAATAAGAGAATTGAATATTTACAAACATTAGAAATCTTAGATAAAACTAATCAATTACAGAAGAAATTAAATGAATTACATGTATTTATTGAAAATCAAGAATTTGTTAAAAGTGTTAATTTAGTTAAAGAGATTAATGAATTAGCCAATAATAATGGATTATTTAATATTGAATCATTACAAAGTTTACAAGTTAAATTGAATAGTTATATTTCCGTTTTATTTGATGGTTTATTGGGTAAATTAACTGGATATATTTATTATAAAAATTTTACATCATCATCACCTTCTTCAACAATAAATAATAGTGTTAATACCAGTGATAATCGTGCCAGTACTGCTAATACTAATACTAATAACAATGATAATGCTAGTAGTGCAGATTTTAATTCGGGACTTTCATTAAGAAAATCAATTAATATGGGATTATTTGCATTTATTAAAGTTATTAATAATGAAATAATAGATGAAAATGAGGAAATTGAAGTTCAAAATGGTAGATTTTATGAATTATATGAAAGATTTAAACAAATTCAAAAAATTAATAAAGAAAATGAATGTTTAACAAGATTAGTTGATAATTGTGAAAAAGAGATTAAACAAGTAATTAGAAGAACAATTAGTGAAGTTAAAAGTAAATATCCAACACAAATTGAAATGAATTTATCATTTGATAATAAAAATAAAGATGATCCATTTATGAATTTTAATTTATTACAAGGTGTTAATAGTCTTATAATTAAAGAAGTTTTCGAAAATATTTTTAAAAAATTATTGTTATTATTACAGAGACATATTGCAATTTATGAAATTTTTAAATTAAATGGTTATAAATATAAAATTGATAAAGTTTGGAGAGAAGTTCAAAAGCAAATTAGTTTGTTAATTTTTAATTATATTATTGATAATAATTTATTAAACAATTTAGATAATTTAGATTCAAATTATAATAAAAAGAATAAAAATTCACCATTTGATAAAATTCCAAAACAATTTGAACAAACTGGTAATAATACAGTTTTCGAATTTTCTCAATTATCAATTAATTCAATTTCAAAAGATTTAATTAAATCATTAAATAATATATTCAGTGAAACTAATAATAATGGAGGTTCTGAATTTAATTTACAATATAAATTTGATGAATCTATTTTCATTGGATCAGATGATATTAATGAAAGTAAGAGAAATATTTTAGTAATTCCAAATATTTTTAATATGGCATATATTATTGAACCATTTATTAATTTCACATATAATTTAACATCAATTTATGATAATTTAAATGATAATATTGGAGGTAAAGAAGTTGTTGAATTTTTTAATCAATTTATGGATATTGTTTTTATTTCACAACTCGAGAATACATTATTATATCAATTTGATAAATTATGTGAAAATAAATGGAAAGTTAATAATTTATTAGAGGCATCAAATTTATTTAAAATATTTTTCAATAAAGTTTTAATTTTATTAGATACATCATTATATTATAGACCATCATATGTTAATATTGTATTCAAATTATTTTATAAATTAGATTCTAAATTTAATGAAGTTAAAGATATTTTATTAAAATTAAGTGATTCAAAATTAATAAATAATTGGATTAATGACTCAAAATTAAAAGGTATTTCAAATAATATTGTTAAATCATTATTGAATAATAATGATAATGATAAAAATGATGAATTATATCAACTTCAATCAACTGAATTAACATATTCATTATCAATTGTTGGAGAATTCATACCAAAGATTAATCCGAATAGTTTTTTATCAATTGACAATATGAGATCATTAGTTGATTTATTAGCATCATTATCTAATATTTTAAGTTGGTTACCAAATATGAAGAAAGGTATACCTAAAACAATTATTAATGTTGATTTAAGACAAGAATTAAGAGAAATTTGGAGTTTAAGTTTATTTAATGATAATGAACATCAAATATTTAATATTAATTTAAATTTTAATGAATATATTGATAATGATAATGATGATAATGAAATAATTAACGATGATGTTAATATTATTAATAATCATTTTGAAGATAATTTTGAAAATAGAGGATATTTAGCACTTAATTCTGAAATGAGTGGGAAATTTAATAAAATTATTGGCAATTTACAATTTTTAATGAATGAAGTTGAAATTTTAATTAGATATGAAATTCGACTTGAATGTGTTTGGAGTATAATTCAAATGATGATTAACAAACAATGGCAAATTATTGGTGATGAAAGTGTTGATTTAGAGATTGATAAATTTTGTGAAAGAATCAATAATATAAATAGAATTTTCAATAAAGTTAGTGAGAATATTATTAATAAGAGTAAAAATGAAGTTAAGATTAGAATATTTGGAGGATTAGGATTTTGGATTGATAAATTAGTTATATTTGAAAGTCGTAGAATATCAATTATGGGTAAAAATGGATGGAATAAAATGATTGTTAATTTAAGAGTTTTACAACAAGTTATTAAAAATATTGATAATGAAATTGATAATAATGGTAATAATAATATTAATACAGAAATTATACATAATTCTATTGAATATTTTACAATTGGTAGTATGGGGGAAATATTTTTAAGTAATTTTGAAAATTTAAAATTGAAAAATAAACAATTTAGTGAAGATGATTGGAAGAATTTAATAAGGTTAATATTTAGTGAAAGAATGCAACAAGATAAAGTTGGTAATATTAAAAAGAAATTTATGGCAGCACAATCAATGTTAGTTGATAGATTATAAGTAGATATATAGGTAGATATATAATTATTAGAAAAGTGTGTTTATATATTATAGAATAGTATTATGACATGTTCGATATTTAGAACTATGACTTTAAGCAATGATTAATTTTATTGGTTGAATTTTTGTTTCTTTGAAATAGTTGAGACATTATTTAATTTTCTTTTCAAAAATGAAGTATCTGACATTGTATCAAATGAAATATCCTCATCATCATCATTATCATCATCATCATTATTATCATCACTTGAATCATTTAAATGTTTATCTGAAATTGAATCTATACTTTGATGATTATTTATGTTGATATTGATTAAGTTATTAGAGTTGGTATTTTCTGCAGATATATTACATTGATTTGATGATGGTACTGTTGAGGTATTTTTGGATTTTGATTTTGAATGATAATATTTCAAATGAGTATTATCAATTGACATTGGAGTACGAGATAATGGGAAATGATGATTAGTTGGATTATTTATAGTAAAATCATGATCATGATTTTGACCTATTATTTGAGATGGAGGTGGTGTGGATGATA
Organism: Pichia cephalocereana; assembly: GCA_030565065.1. Classification (NCBI taxonomy): domain Eukaryota; kingdom Fungi; phylum Ascomycota; class Pichiomycetes; order Pichiales; family Pichiaceae; genus Pichia; species Pichia cephalocereana. The sequence continues at coordinate 62,224 of JAJMAS010000022.1, read as the reverse complement.
TATTATTTGAAGGTGTTGGAGTTGATGGTGATGGTGATGATGTTTGTCTTTCTTGATTGTTAACTGTAATTGTGGTGGCGCTTTCATTTAATGAATCATTTGGAGATAATTCTAATTTTTTAGTATGTAAGAAATGACGTAAATCATTTAATGATGATATATTACCATTATCTAATAAATTTGATATATCATTAATTGAATTAAGGTAACCTTTTGCTAAAAGTAATGAATTTTTAGTATTTGAAAGTCTATATAAAGCAGCAATTGAACGAGCACCTACTTTAAACTCATCTGATAATTCTTTATTAATTGCATCAAAAGCTTTCTCTGTAGGTTTAGTGGAGAGTGGTAAATTAGTCGATAGATTAGATAGATCCATTGATCCCAGAAGAAGATGTGATAATAAAAATAGAAAAAGATCTTCTGCAGACGACATGAAAGTCAAAAAGTTAAAAAATCAAAAATTTTCATGAAGCTGAGATTTTTTTTTACTTAATAGAGACGAGTCAGTTTATTTTATTTTATTTTATTCTATGAAAAATTATCTTTATCTTCTTTTACTATAGATAATGACTATAGGAGATCCGTATATTACTGGTAATATCTCTCCAACTGTAGTTGCCAATAATAATAATAATAATAATAATAATACTAACATTATGACCCATCATAATAGAAATATGAACATTAATTCATCTCCATTACCTGCAATGTACTATACCAATCGTCAAAAATTAATGGAGAATGGATCTAATAGTGTTAATTCATCTCCATTACATTCTAATCATAGAAATGTTAGATGTAAGAGAAGAAATTCAGAATCAGAGAATGAATTTAAAAAAATTAAACAATTCAATGGTAATAATAGTGCTAACACTACTCAAATTCCACAAGATCAACTTAATTTAGATAATATAGATTTAAATGAATATCCAAAATTTAATCATCCAGATGGAGGTATAATACAATTTACACCAATTGGTAATATTAGAACTTTTATAAGTGATAATAATATAGTTCATAGAACAATTGAAAAAAATTCAACATTTGATTTAAATCAAAGAGATTGTGGAATTGATGGTTATAAATTATATCTTGGTAATATTTCAATTGATACTTCACCTTCAAATGAAATTGAAAGTTATATGAGAAATGGTTATTCAACAAATGAAACTAGTTCAAATATTAATACATCTTATTATAATAATCCAACAAGTTCATGTGCGGCTAATTTTGATTATGATTGTGATTCAGATTTAGATGATGATTATGATGAATATATGTCATAATATAATTTAATATACCATACCATACAACTCATACCCTTAATAAAATGATAATTAAAATGAAAATGAAAATGAAAATGAACATAAAATAATTAAAAAATGTCTCCTTTATATTATTATACAATTTTATATACTACTACTTATATGGTCTTTATATAATCTCTATCTATCTATATACACAACATATAAAAACTTCTATTTGGTAACTTATAAAAAAGAAAATAGAAAAGATTATAAAAGTGGCAATTTCCTTTCTTTTATATAAAACCATCCCTTCCCATGTGAAAATATTAATAAAAAATATAATGTAAAAATATATATTGGACGAGACCGGAGTCGAACCGATGACCTTTCGCTTGCAAGGCGAACGCGCTACCAACTACGCCACACGCCCAGTTGTATTTTTTTACATAGGGATGTTTTTGATGATGTGGTCTCATGTGATTACGTAAGCGGGTTTTTGTTGTTGATAACTATTTAATTTATCTTAATTTTATTAATGTCTGTAGTCCTGTAAAGCTTTTGAATGTTTTTTATTTGTTTAAAATAATTTATTTAGTAATATTAGCTTAAAAAAATAGATTTTTTCATTTAAAAAAATTATCAAAATTGAGTATTTTAAATGTTAAGTATCAACCATCATTTTTTTAAATTTTTTACCTCTTTGAGGTCTATAACATATTAGATATTAATGAATAAGCTTAAAACTTACAAGTTTTAATTCTAATTGATTACTTTTTAAGTTAAATTGATTCTATTAACACTTGCTTCCACCTTTACAATTTTATTTCAATACTTATATCATTTCAAAGTTCCCCTCACATCAGTCTAGCCACTCTCTAAATTGAAAAGAACTAGTACTAGACTCTTTTATTTCAATTAATTCACTTAATTTACGACTTTGTTTACTTTTCAAACAAGAAAAAAGGCAGAAAATTTAGAATCATATCACAAAATGCCTCAAACTTGCATGAAATTGTTTCTAGAAGGTATTTTAGTTATGAAAATATGTAATCTTAGTTGATCTAGATGCATCTATTACCCATTTAGGTAACTCTAATGCATTAATTAGCTAAATATCTGCCCCAAAAAACAGAAGACATGACACAAAAAATGACCATTTACCCAAATAGGCAATTTGTTTTTCCCAATTAGGAAGCGAAACCACTTTTTTGTGTTCTAAAGCTATTTTCACTAACAAATTATACAATTATTCAAGAATATCAATTATTAAAGGTTTTGTTAGCATTTGGAAAACTATAAAAGAAGACATATTTCCCATTTTTATAGAATTTAATTTTATCATTTTTCTTTCACTTCTTTCTTTCTCTTCTTTTAGCAGTTAGACCTCTCGTTTCACTGACTGCCTTAATAGCAATTGCATTTTCGCCATTTGCTTATATTTTTAATTTACTGAGTTTTTTTGTTCATTGCTGAATTTCCCAATTATTTGGCTTTTTTTTGTTAGCTTGCTATTAAATTTTGTTTTTTGCTTGAATTTTTTATTTTAAAATGTCTTTCACTACTTTTGTTTCCTCTGATGATGAATCACTTGATTATTCATTTGAAGAAACTTTATTTGAAAACACTACCACTACTTCTACTACTTCTGAAAACGCAAACTCATCAACTGATGATGATGATTTAACACCTGATGAAATCGCTTATATTAATGAGCTTTGTGAAGAGGTCGAAGAACCTGTAAAAGAAGAAAATGATGAAGAAATGGAAATTGTTGAAGTTTCTGAATCTACTACCGATGATACTAATGCTGATTTGACTGCAGCTATTATTGATATCAATACAGGTTTAGATGAATCTGAATACTTAAACTTTGATTTCGGTGAAACTTCATTTGCTCCAAGTGATGAAATTTACACTATGGAAACTGGATCAAATGAACTTGATTTAGACCAAGCTATTGCTTTTCTTAATGAAAATGAAAATACTTTTGAAACAACAGATGATGTTTCTGAATTATTATTTAGCTCAGAACCTGAAATTGTTAATGTTCCAGTTCAAACTGAATTAGAAGAACCTTTATCATTACCAACTAATGAAAATTCATTAATTCTCTCTGATGAAGAGCTTCAAAATATTCTTGATAATTTTGATGTTGAAGCTATTTTCAACAATACTAATAATGACAATGTTACTGAAATTGATAATCCACCAACATCAATTAATATGTCTCAATTAGAATTAGTTCCACAAAACGTTCCACAAAATGTTGCTTCAGTTGAAATGACTACAGACACTTCTGTACATGAAGCAGTTATTGCTGTTCAACAAAGAAATTTAACTCAAGAAAGCTTTGCAAATAAACCACACAAAGTTACAATCAAAAGAGTTATGCCTGTATATACAAGTCTTTCATATGATAGAGCAGATAGATACTGGCAAGTTATCGTTTCTAATCCAGCTTTTAAAAATTTAGCTAATAATGAAAGCCAAATTATGAGAGCAGTTGGTGGTTATACTATTGATACATCAATTATCAAAAGAAATGTTGTTGCTTCATTACTGCCAAACTATGTTGATATTAGTGATTTTGAAAATTTCCATGATGAAGATGGTTGGAACTATAAAGTTAATAAAAGACGTGATTCTGATGATTATATCTCTCTGAGATGGTGTAATCAAAAGCAAAATTTTTATCAACCTTTGGTGATTAGATACAAAAAAATAAATGGTTCAAAGAAGCCAATTACACAAAATTTATGCCCTTATTGTCCATATACTAAAGGTATGGATTTAAACACTATTTTTCATAGTGTTGAAGATTCCTCATATATGCATCATGTTTGTAAAGATCATGGTGTTTATACAACTGGTAATGAAATGCCAATTCCAGTTTTCGGTAAAACTGCAAAAGGTTTAGTTGCAGTTTGTGGAATTTGTGGTCATACAAGTAATCTCTCAGTTGATATTCATGCAGATAATCTGAACAATTGTCTGATTTCTTATTTTAGACATTGTTTTGATAAACATAAGAATAAGAGACAAAACAGAGATGCAAATGAAATTAAGCGTGAAGCTCAAGAGATTAAGGCTAATAGACACAATTTAATTCTGGAAAATTTAATTGTCTCTTAAGTCTAATATCTAAACTAACTTATACCCTACATTTTATAATTATTTATTTACCTTTTTGTATTTCTTGTTTGTAATATTAAAAAAAATTTAAAAAAAAAACTATTTTGTAATATTAAACAAATATTATTTCTTTTTAGATCCATGGAATTTATGTGACATATACTTAAATGCTTGTTTAGTATCAAGTACATTACCATCATCATCAGTATAAACAATTTTAATGTCACCTGACTTGCTGCTACCAAGTTTCCCATTATTATTTTTACTACTACTATTACTTTTTAATGATTGTAAAACAGATGAAATACCAAATTCATTATTATTATTAAATTTATTCTCTTCATTATCTAATATTGTTCTATAACGTGATCCAGTTTCAGGTTTTGAATTATCCCTCAATAACTCATTACCATTTTGTTGCTCATCTTCTTTATTAGTAACTGGTTCTTCTATTTCTTCATCTATTTTGATATTTTTTAAAAATTCTAAACTTTCACTTATATTATTAACTGTATTATTTTCTTTATCTACATTATCATCATTAATCTCTTTCAAGTTTAGTTTTAATTTGGATTTTAATTTCCTACTTTCATTAAGTACTTTTTCTAAATCATCTTCAATTATACCATTATTAATATCATCATCATCATCATTTAATATCACTGGTATGAATTCTCTCTCCTCTAATTCCTCATCAACAATACGTTTTCTCACTTGAACATTAGAACTCTTAGATTTCTTAGGTTTTTTGAATTTAGAAAAATCACGTTTCATTATCTTATTTATTTTTTTTTCACCATCTAGATTGTCATCATGATTTAAATGTAAGATATCATCATCATTACTATCATCATCTGATAAATCAAGCTCTAAAGATTCTAATTTACGTTTCTTATTAGATGCACCTGCATCTGCATGATCATCTAATGTTACTAATTTTCCTAATTTATTCTTCTCCTTATTATTTCGAAGTATTTCCTCCTCATGTTGTAATTGTTGATTAACTAATTCATCCTCATCTTTATCATCCAAAACATTACTATCTTTTAATGTAAGCACTACTTCATTACCATTTTCAATCATTTCATTAATTTTTTCATTATCATGTGATATTTTAACATCAGGTAGTTCTTCTTCTTTTACCTCCGTTTCTGATTTCTTTGATTTTTTATCGTTTTTGAAAACTAACCTCTTAGCATTAACTCCACGTTTAATCTCTCCACCAACTTTACTCAACCAAGTATCTAAATCTAAATCCCCATTAGATCCATCATTGGAAGATTTATCCAATCTATCAATAATCCCACCTCTATCTATCCTATTTTTCAATTTTAATTGTTGTTTTTGTGTTTCTATATCATCAACTAATTTAACTAATTTTTCACCTTGTCTTTTCTTTCTCTCTAATTCTTCAAAATTATTAAACTCTTTATCAATATTTGATTCATCAGGTATTAATTTTAGGCCTAACTTTGCACGTAACTTATTAGTCTCTGCAATACTTAATGAATTAATCATATTATTACCACCTTTCCCATGTTTCCTATTTCCTTTCCCATTACTACTTCCATTATCGGGGATCAACTTCAATCCCACCTGTTCTCTCAACCTATTAGTCTCTGCAACGGTCAACACAAACTCCATTGTTCTCCGGAGTTAATTCTACGATAATATACACAGTCTCTGCACAGTATAAATCTTAATAATTAATTTACTATGTAGCCACACTTTAAATTTTCTGGAAATTTCCTCTACGGATATAAAAGGACCTTTCCATCCGTATTGGATTTAATTACTAATCTTTTATGATATGTTGTTTCTTCTCTTTCTGTTAGTCTTTAAAGTCTGTTTGATAAGTCGATTGTCATATAACATACTCAATTTACAATGGTACACTACATTATTTCCGAAAATGATCCAAAAAGTGAAGGATTAACTGCTCCATATATTAAATTATACACATCACCAACTCCGAATGGTTTAAAAATTACAATTTTATTAGAATTATTAAAATTAGATTATTATGTTAGACCAATTGATTTATCAAAATCAGAATGTAAAGAAGATTGGTATTTAAAATTTAATCCAAATGGTAGAATTCCTTCATTAACTTATGTTGATGAAAAGGGTGAAGTTACTCATATTAATGAATCAGGTGCAATTTTAATGTTTTTAGTTGATAAATTTGATAAAGATTTTAAATATTCTTATAAACATGGTTCAACTGAATATTATGAAATGATTGAATGGTTATTTTTCCAAATGGCAGGTTTAGGTCCAATGAAGGGTCAATTCCATTGGTTTTCATATTTTGCACCTCAAAAGGATGAATTTGCAATTGAAAGATATCATAAAGAAACAATTAGATTATTAGGTGTTTTAGAGGAAAGATTAGCTAGAAATAAAACTGGTTTTTTAGTTGGTGATCATTTAAGTATTGCAGATATTGCTTCATTCCCTTGGTTGAATTTTAGAAGATTGTCTGAATTAGAAAATTTCCCAAGAATTTGTCAATGGCTTGATAAAATTGATGAAATTCCTGAAGTTAAAATTGGTTCAAATATTCCTGAAAGAAAGTATTAGGGATTGGTATTTTTTATAACTTTTAAATTATTTCCGTATTTTCGTTATCTATAAAAATCTCTATAATTTTTATCTTAAAATATATACTATATCTATATTATCTATTTTAATGATTTTAGTTTATTCATGAAGGATATCCAATCTAATCCTTTAAACATTGCAGTTGCTAAAGGATTTAAATATACACCGTCTAATTTACCTATTTCCCAACTATCAATTTCAAATGGATATCTTTTATGAATTAATTTAGGTTTAGTAAATTTTGCATACATTAATGGTATAGTTGCCTTATCAAAATCTTCCCTACCAACTCTTGTAAATCCATTAGTTGATGCAATCATGAAAATAGCTGAATTACCATTTTTCTTGAAATATTCCTGTGATGATCCCTTAATCTCTCTTATTAATTTTGGATCAATTTTTGATAATTTATAACATTTACATTGAACAAATAATTTAATCGTTCGATTACTTCTCTTTGCCAAAGGTTTGATTTTTTTCATGTTAACTATATCATATTTTTTATTATCATTACTGTCATTAATACCATCTTTATTGGTTTTCTCAGTTTTCAAAATATTCATTGGATTCCAAATTGCATTTATATCAATACCTTTATCATTACTACCACCTTGATGTAATGTACTTTGAATTTTAAATTGTTTCTCTAAAAAACTTTTAACTTGCAGTTCATATAAATTACCCATGAAAACTCCTGTATTTGTTTGAAGTTGCTTAAATTTTGCATATTGTAAATAAGTTTCAAAACTTTTAAATTTATCTAATAAATTTGGATTATTGTGTAATATTACAGATGATGTATCAATTTGCTTTCTCGGTCTTCCTCTAGGTCGTTTACCCTTCTCTTGTTTTATAGGTTTCGGTATTATATCATTAGCTTTGGTATCAGTTGTAATGGTATTTAACAATCGTTTAAATTTTGTTAAATTATTTATTCTTGTCGTTTGACAAACTGATGTTAATTGTAGATCTGTTGGTTTCAGCTTTTTATTCAAATTTTTGGAGAATACTGCAAACTCCAGCATAAGCATTATATTATTAAGAGGATAAGAAGTTAACTACTTGCTAACAAATAAGAAATAGAACTAAAGATACAGATGAAAAAGAAAAGAAAGTGAAAAATAGAGATTGAAAATAGAGTGTAAATTGAAATTAAGAAAAACAACGCGTTTGTTACACGAAGTATCAGAGAAGAGGCCTTTTGTATGGTGGTGGATGTACATTATTTATATGTTATAACTTATATGATAATGGGTAGTTGTCTGTGTTTGAGTATTGCCATGTAGTGATTGCTTATAATTACTATAGTTGGCGTTTTTGATTTCAACCGTCTGTATTGTAAATTATAATGTAAATTTATATCATGATTCCATATATCATACTATCATATAATCACTTTGATGAATTTATATTGATTCTTAAAGCTGCAACTTTCTTCTCTAAATTACCTAACAATCGTTGAAACTCTGCATCTGCTTTCTCAATTTCCTCTGATGCTTTACTCAATTGAGCTTTAATATCCTGTGTCATTTCACCCAATGTTTTCTCATTCTGTTTCTTCATTGAATTAACAGTTGAAGGTGTTCCATTGGATGATATTGCAGGTTTAGATGTTGGTATTATACCAGTTGTTGGAGATATTGGTGAATTTTCATTAGATTCATGATTTTCCTGTATTTCCTTCAATGATTTATTAATTGCTGAATTAGGTGTTGGAATTGTTTTAATCTTTAAATCTTCAGTAACAGATGGTCTCTTCTTCAGTTCAGACATGGTTGTTTAGTGAATAAAAGTAAAAGAAAAAGAAAGTGGCAATAATAAATTAAGGAAAATCAGTTAAGGCTCATTTGAAGAAAACAGCGCTTTGAAGAATTTTTAAGTTTTACTATGGGAAGACACTGCTTTGTCTTGTTATTATATTATATTGGACAAGGATGGGATCTAAGATAGACAACCCGGTGGTAACTAAGAAGTCAAAGAACCAGTTGAGAAGAGAGAGGGCGAAGTTATTGAAACAAAAGGAGAAACTGAGTGAAAAGAAAGTAGTGGAAGTTAAGAAAATTAAAGAAGATAATAATAATGATGATGATGATATAGTTGTTGTGGAAGAAACACCAGTTGATGAAAAATTTGCGGAACTGTACAAGGACGTGTTGGAGAAGTTTGAACCAAAGGAAGAAGAAACGGAAGTAGATGAAGTGAAAGAAAAGGAAATAATGGAAGGAAAACAGTTAGTTAAACGAGATAATGATGATAAAGTAAAGGATTCAGATGATGAAGAGGATAAAGATGAAGATGAAGATTCTAAAGATTCAAATCCACAATCACTTAGTAAACGACAGTTTAAAAAGAAATATGGTATCCCATTATACGTTCTTAAAAGTGAAACTATTCACCCTGAACTAGTTGAATGGATTGATGCCGATGCTGAAGACCCAAGATTACATATTTACCTAAAAACATTGCCAGATTCTGTTCCAGTACCACAACATTGGAGATCTAAGAAGAGTTTCTTATCTATGAAAAGAGGTGTGGAGAGACCACCATTTGAATTACCTAAATTTATCAGTGATACAGGTATATCTGAAATGAGACCAACTGTTGATCCAGTTGATAGTGGAGAATCATCAACGTTAAAACAAAGAACAAGAGAGAGAATTCAACCTAAGGTGGGACAATTAGATTTAGATTATGATAGATTATATGATGCATTCTTTAAATATCAAAGGAAACCTCATTTATTAAAATTTGGTGAATGTTATACTGAATCAATGAACAATAAAAATAATCAAACTGCACAAAATGTACAACCTACAACTCAAAGAAAACGATATTGGGGTGAAGTGGTGAATGACCTAGATAAAGATAGTAATACTACTACTGCTACTAAAGATGATATTAATACCAATACAGCATATGAACCATCTAAAAGTGATGTTTTAGTTGATAAAATTGGTCATTCCTCAACATCATCACAATCTCAATACAATCCAACACCACGTCAATCCAATAAACCACAACATCTTTATCGAGTCCTCCACACACAGCAGAATAACAATGACCACAGTATATTTGGTTCCAAGACCACCTCTTACAGGTACAATAATAATAGATGATTTTAAAAGGCTGTGCAGCACCACACAAAAAAATATTTTTTTTTCCTTTTCAAAATTTATTTATTGTGATGATTTTTCATTTAAAGTTGGTTACAGTATTGGTCTGTTTTGTGTAGAGTTTACCGTATTATATAGAAAACCATGGGTAAAAGAACGCATGAGATAGATGATCATGAAGATAATGATTTGAAAAGACACAAATTAGAGAGAAAGGAGAAGAAGAAAGATAAGAAAGACAAGAAAGATAAAAAGGATAGAAAGGATAAGAAAGAGAAGAAGAAAGAAAATAAGAAGGAAGATACCGCAGTAGAAAAAAAACAAGAACAAGAACAATCAACAAACTTCCGTAATTTTGCAATTCATGATCTTATATCGATTGAACATTCAATATCACTAATTCAAGAAAATTTGAAAAAATTAGTAGAAACATCACCTAATGCAACAGAATTGAAAAATTATATAAACAGTTTAGTACAACAATCTCTTGATAAAGATTCTTCACAAAATGGTGAAGTTGCAGCAAAAGTTTTACTTTTAGCAAAATCTCATAAAATTCAACTTGCAAGTCAAATTAAATCATTATATGATGATAATAAATTACCAATATTTAATCAAATAATTAATTTCAATGATAATACAGTATTAGATTCCGTTGATGATGTTCAATTATTAATTAAAGAGAAAAGACAAGAACAATACAATTCTCAAAAAGAGGAGGATGATATAAATTATCATTCAATATTGCCTAAATTACCCGTCATTTATGATTCAATTTTAGAATCAAAAGTTTTCATTCATAAATCTGCAACAAACTCAAATTTACATTCATCTAAATTAGATCAAGTTCAATCAAATAATGAAAGATTGGAATTTTTAGGTGATGCAGTTTTAGAAACTATAGTATCTGATATAATTGAATCTAAATATCCTTCATTCGATGAAGGTCAATTAACTTTATTAAGATCTACATTAGTTAAAAATGAAACAATTGAAATTATTTCAAGAGCTTATAAATTCCCTGAATGGCAACAAGAATTGTTAAAATCTCATTTAATCAAAACTGAGCTGGATATAAATTCAAAATTTAAGAACAATAAAAGAATTGCAGATTTATTTGAAGCTTATATTGGTGCAATTTTCATTGATAAGGGTAGAAATGGTGATGCATATAATTTTATTAAATCTTGGTTAATGGATGTTTATAAACCAATTCTTGATGAATTTGAACAATCAGATAAATTAACTTACAGTCATTTAAGTAAAAACTTAATTGCTAAATTTCTGAAAAATAACACAAAATTATCATCATCATCGTCCACAGCTAGTAAAATTGCAATTCCATCAGCACAATTACCTAAAATACCATCATTACCAACTCCCCCACCTAATAATGTACTACCAGAAAATACCAAATTCCCAATAAAATTAACATCATCAGATGAAGTTAATAAATTAGCAAAACCTGAATTGTATGCATTAATTGGATCAGCTAAATTACACCCTGAATATAAATGTATTCAAAAACAAATTACCCCAGAAACTCCAACAGTTGTTGAATGTAGTATAGGTGGAGAAATTTTAGGTTATGGTGAAGGTAGAAATTTAAAAGATGCAAGTGCTAGAGCTGCGCAAGCTTCATTATTAAACAAAAAATTAATTGAAAAATATCATTTAATTAGAATGATGACACCAAGAACTGAATCTGTTGTTAGTAAAAAATTTGAATCAATAGATAATAAAAATAGTACAGATAATAAAGACAACACTAAGGACAATAATACTGTTGGAAAAGAAGAAGAAGTAAAGACAGTTACTGAGGTAAAGGAAACACCTAAAACTTTTAAATATTTAAAAGTACCATATTGTATTCCAAATGATGAACTCAATAATATAAGTAGTAATTCTAAAAATGAATTAATTCAATTATTTGGTAGTAGACATGTTATACCACAATTTACAGTTGAACAAGATACTACAACTAAAAGTATACTACCAGTTTTCAAAACAACATTAAAAGTTAATAATATAATTATTGCAAGTTGTATTGAGGCAAGTAAAAAGAAAGGTGTAAATAAAGTTTCAAGATGGCTTTTAAATTGTATTCATGATCATGGATCAGAAGCGATTTTTAATGATTTAGATATAAAATGAAATAGTTTATAGTTTATGATTTATAATATAAATAATTTTTTTAAATTTTAATAGAAATGAATAATAAATAATTAATATAAAAAATTTAACTAATTGTTGCTAACTATTAAGATAATGAGTTTAAAGAGGGGGGAATGAAATTTTAATCGTTAAACAAGAAAATAAATATTTTAATATAATAATAATGTATATGAATAAGGAGGAAAAACTAAAAGCACAGGTTTATAAATATTAATAAGTTAAATTAAATTATTATAGAATTTAATTTAAGCCATACCTAAATATTGATGAGCATTTTCATCATTAACCTTTTCAATAGTTGGACCAAATGAACCAACACATTGTGCCATTGTCTTTGAATTTCTTGAAATAACATCAGTGAAATAGAAATTCTTAATTGGATTAACTAAATCAGAACCAGTTGGTTTAATATCCTTTGCTGAATTAATTGAAAGTTTAACAATTTCAGGTGAAACTGATTCAACTGATTCAATCCTTACAAGATGTGGAGCAATTGTTTCAATTCTTGAACGTAATGATCTAATATCTTCATATGGTAAACCAACACCTAAATATTCAGAAAGTGCTTTAAAAATTGTCCAATCATCTCTTGATGCACCAACTGGACCAGTTGCAGCAGTTGTCATTTGTGATCTACCTTCAGTATTAACATAAATTGCTGATTTTTCAGTATATGCAGTACCAGGTAAGACAACATCAGCTAATGAAGCACCAATATCACCATGATGACCAATATAAACAACAAATGAATCTTTTGGAATTGATTTTGGTTCAATTTCATCTGCACCAAATAAGAAAACAACTTTTGGTTCAATTGATTGAATTTTTGGATCTGAATTATAGAAACCAATATCAAAAGCACCAGCTCTTGAAGCTTGACGTTGTAAATAATTTAATCCATTCCATTCTGAATTAATAATATTTTCTTTACCATTAATAAATTTCTTTAAAATTGAATCAATTGCAATTGAATCATTATTTTCATAAACACCTGAACCAACAATTATTAAAGGTTTCTTTGCATTTGATAATTTTTCACCTAATTTACCATTTAATGCTTTTTCTAAATCATTTGCATTTTTACCTAATGAATTAATTTCAAAAGTTGAATCAAATGATTCACCAATATAATGAATTTCAACATCATCACTTTCTAACCATCTACCTCTAATTCTTGAATTAAGAACTGCAGCTTCATGTCTTGGATTTGAACCAATAATTAAAATTTGATCAGCTTCTTCAATACCATCAATAGTTGAATTAAAAATATAATTTGATCTAATATCAATTGAAGGAATTTCATTAATTGGTGCATCAATTGTTAAATTTTCAGAATCTAATCTATTAATTAAATCTTTTAATGCAACCATACCTTCAACATCAACTAAAGGACCTGCAATTGCTTTAATTTCATTTTTAGATGGATTAATTTTTTTAATTGATTCAGTAATTTTAGTTAATGCACTATCCCAAGTTGCATCAATAAATTTATTACCTTGTTTAATTAAAGGTTTAGTTAATCTTTGAACTTTTAAAGCATCACAAGAATATCTTGATCTATCAGAAATCCATTCTTGATTAATTTCTTCATTTAATCTTGGTAAAATTCTCATAACTTCCATACCTCTTGCATCAATTCTAATTGCTGAACCTAAAGCATCCATAACATCAATTGATTCAGTTCTCTTTAATTCCCAAGGTCTTGCCTTAAATGCATAAGGTTTTGAAGTTAAAGCACCAACTGGACATAAATCAACAATATTACCAGATAATTCAGAATTAATATTTCTTTCAACATAAGTACCAATTTGTAAATCATTACCTCTACCTGCAGTACCAAATTCTGGAGCACCTGCAACATCATTTAAGAATCTAACACATCTTGTACAATGAATACATCTATTCATTGAAGTTTTAACTAAAGGACCAATTGCTTTATTTTCAACAGCTCTTTTACCTGTAACTTCATTAAATCTACCACGATCAGAACCATATTTTAAAGTTTGTTCTTGTAAATCACATTCACCACCTTGATCACAAACAGGACAATCTAAAGGATGATTTGAAAGTAAAAATTCAGTTATACCTTCTCTAACTTTTTTAACTTTATCAGATTGAGTAATAACAGACATATTTGGACCAACAGGCATTGAACAAGCAGCTGCCATTTTTGGAGATTTTTCAATTTCAACTAAACACATTCTACAATTACCTGCAACTGATAATCTATCATGATAACAATATCTTGGAATATAGACACCTGCCTTTTCAGCAGCTTGAATAATTGATGAACCTTTTTCAATTGAAACTGGGATACCATCAATTTTAAGTGAAACTTCATCTTTAATAATTTGACATTTAGAGAAATTTCTAGTTGCTTGTCTTGCAACTGATTTAGTTATTGATAATTTATTAAATGATCTTAACATTGTTTATTATAAGTATTTATTTATTTGCTATGTTTGTTTTAATCTGCAATAGTATGTATTAATTATATAGTATATTCAATTTGATTTTTCTGTAGATTATGTTATATATCCTAAATGTATATTATATTCTTTTTTATATTTTTCTTTAAAATTCTGAGTATCAATGGAAACTACAAAAAACTGTGAAATATATACCAAAATCAAATGAATCTAAGCAGGCTAAAGCAAGCAGTTGATATGCAAAACGAAAAGGCAAATTCAAAATAATAAATTATACAAAATCATGTAAAATCATGTAAAATCATGTAAAATTAAATTGAAGACGCTCTATTCGTCAATGTCAATAATTCCCCTCTTTGAAAAAACAGTGAATTTCTCAACAAATAAAGAAAGAGCAAAAATAAGCAATAAAAAATTATTTTTGCACGTCGATGCGTCGATGCGTTGGAGGTATTATATAAGCACCGTCGCGTCTGTTTATTTGTAGATCTATTTCTATTTCTGTTATCTTATCTTATCTTAGTATTACTCTTTTTATAAACTATATATTATACACTAATGTCCTCAATTTTCCTCTTCTTTAACTCTCCATTCATCTCTTCATTCACATCTCCATTCTCAGGATCAATACTATCTGGTCGACTCATATTATCATTATCGTTTTCATTATTTTTAATACCATTTTTTCTCTTTCTCTTAAATGCATCAGGTCCTTCAACCTCTCTTGAAACTGCAAGTAATAATGTAACTATTCTTCTTGATATTTCATTAGCTGTACGTGATTTAAAATAAAAACAATATCTAAACATTTCCTCATTTATTATATCCCTCTTAATTAAATCATATAAATATGGATTTAATAATCCATATTCATCTGCCTTAATTAATAAATATCTATCTTCAATAATTGAATACATTCTCTTAGAATTATTTGGTGGATACATTATATTTAATTCTTCAATTGGATTCTCAACTTCATTTATTTTACTCTTTAATATCTCACTTTGCATCTTAATTCTTTCAAGTTTACGTTCTCCAAATTCAATCTCCTTTAAATATCTCTCCCATCCTTCAATTTCTTTATATTTTTGCCAGAAAACTTCACTATATTTACGTACATCTTCCTCATTCTTACCCTTAACATCATTACTTATCTCTTCATAATTCTTTGACCCATATTTAGCACATCCATGAATAAATTGCATAAATTCTCTTCTATTCCAATCTCCGAAACCTTCAGCAATTAATTCATCCTTTAATTTAATTTCCTCTTCACTCAATTCTTTACTATTGTAAATTTTTTCCTGTTCTTGATTAATTAATTCCTTTAGCATATTTTTCTGTTCTTTCTTACTTAATTTTAAATATTCTTCATAATCAAAATTATCATATTTTTTATTCTCTAAATCTAAATCTTCTTCACCTAATTTATAATTAATTCTTTTCCTATATGATAACATTTCATTCTCAAATATTTCATTTAATTTAGGATTGAAAAATTGGAAATCAACTAATTGAAATTGCTTTGGTGGTCTAGGTATAACATTTTTAACATTTGGTTGAACTTTCATTTGATTCATAACATCCTTATAATATTCATCAACACTATATTGTTGTTCTTTTCTTATACGTTTTGATGGATTAAGGAAAATTCCTAAACCTTTAGATTTCTTCTTTGCAAAATTTTCACCATTCCATTCATATGTTGATTGTTGTTCTCCATTAAAATTTTGAATATCATCTAATCCTAATTTTTCAAATTTTTCCTTTAATTCTTTTGTCTTTTCTTCACCTCTTCTTAAAATTTCATCAATATCATCATTTAAATCTTTTGATCCTTCACCATCAGTATCTAAAACTTTTTGTGCACCATGTTGAATCATATTTAATAAATCATCCTTATTATTTGATTGATTTTCCTTCTTTTCATCATTTCTACCTTGTTGAATAACTAATTGATCTAATCTTAATTTTTGTGCTGCTCTCTCTAAAACTTTCTCCTCAATTGCATTCTCTGTTATAAATCTATAAACTTTAACTTGTTTCTTTTGTCCAATTCTATGTGCTCTATCCATTGCTTGTAAATCAGCTTGTGGATTCCAGTCTGAATCAAATAAAATAACAACATCAGCAGTTGTTAAATTAATACCTAAACCACCAGCTCTAGTTGTTAATAAAAATAAAAATTTATCACTACCTTCCTTATTATATTCATCAATTGCACTAATTCTTTCCTCATGATTAGTTGATCCATCAATTCTACAATATTCATAATCACGTAAATAACAATAATCTTCTAAAATATCTAATAATCTACTCATTTGTGAGAAAATTAAAACTCTTGATCCTTCACTTTTTAATTTCTTTAATAATTTATCAAGTACAATCATCTTTGCGGAATTGAAAACTAAATGTTCATCATTAGTATATGGTGGACCAGGTTCAGCTCCATCAAATAAATATGGATGATTACAACATTTTCTTAATTGCATTACAATATTTAATAATCTTGTTTTACCTTCTCTTTTACCAACTTGTCCATTAACTGCTTCAATATCTTTTTGTAATAAATTTCTATACCATTTTAATTGCATTGCAGTCATACCAATATAAACATTAGTTTCAATTTTAGGTAATAAACTTTTTTCAACATCACTCTTAATTCTTCTCAATAAAAAAGGTGATAGAATTTTTCTTAATTTATCAACTGCTTCTTTACCCTTATCATCATTTTCATTTTCTTCATCATTACCTTTATTCTCTCTTTCAAACCATTCATTGAAAATTTCATTATCACCGAAAACATCAGGTAAAAGAAAATTTAATAATGCCCATAATTCATGTAAATTATTTTGTAAAGGAGTACCAGTAATTAAAAGTCTATTCTTTGAATAAAATAATCTAATAATTTGTGAAAGTGATGATTGTTCATTTTTAATTCTATGAGCTTCATCAATTACCATATATTGCCAACGAAATTTAGATAATCTTGATTTTTCTCTAATAATCATTTCAAAACTTGTAATACAAACATCAAAATTTGCCTTTAATAAAATATTATTAATTATATTATTACGTTCATCTTTATCACCTTGTAAAACAACAACATTAACATCTTTTGTCCATTTAGCAAATTCTCTACGCCAATTATCTAATGTTGATTTTGGTACAATAACTAAGAATGGACCATCAATTTTTTCATAATAACGTAAATAACCAAGAAATGAAATTGTTTGTAATGTTTTACCCAAACCCATTTCATCTGCTAAAATACCTGATAATCTATTCTTATAAAGAGAGATAAGCCAATTTAATCCTTGGACTTGATAATCACGTAGTTTACCATCAATATAATTGGGACTTTCATTTAAGAAACTTGTAGTTGAATCATTAATTTCTTCTTCTTCATTATTTAATAATTCTGCATCTTCCTCTTTCTCAGATTTCCTCTTACGACGTGATGAAGTAGATGAAGAGGTACATGATGATGATTTATTACCTGTAGCATTTTTTTGATCAATTTGTCTAATTAATTTATGTAATGATTTATCATTCGTTGATTTAATATCAATAAAATGACGAAATAATGGTGATAATGAAAGTAAATATTGGAAACGTTTAGCAGCATCATCAGATCCATGTTTCTTATATTCAGTTGATGGATCACTATCTAATAGGAACCTTTTCAATCTATGTTCATGTGATTCATTGTTATTAATTGTTGCACTATCAGGTAAATGAATTAAAGCGTGATTTGATTCCTTAACTGGTTCCTTAACTGGTTCCTCTACTTGATCATTGACTGGTTCATTAACCGATTCATTTATTGAATCATTGACTGACGGATCCATAGTCATCTATGCTGTGTGTATACTGTGCTTAATGTATAAAGAACCAACAGATAAAAGAAAAAACAGTTTCCAAATAAACAAACAGTTAAGTCAATATTTCTTAACATGAATATTTTCATCCATTAATACACCATTAATGTAAAGTACTTACAAATACACCTATTTAACGCGTTATATGACCTTATTGGACACTTTAACCATCTGTACTAACTGTATTATTGTGTATTATACGTATAAAGTAATACATAAACTATATATTTACAAGAATTAAGAAGATTTAGTTGAATTATCTTCATTACTACCACTGAGATACTCTTTCTTAATATGTTCATAATGAATTAGATCTTTATCAGTTATTGGATGATTTCTTTCAACGTGAACTGCAACAGTTTGATGTGCTTGCATAAATTTAGCAACACATCTATTAGTACATTCACTTTCACCTTTGGTAAGATCATTCTCTCCATAATCTAATGGAATACATTTACCTCCACAACTACGTCGAATAGTTGCTAATAATCCATTTAATGCATCAAATTGAAACTCTGCAAGTTCCATACGTTGACTTGATATACCCTGTGGTGCTACACTATTGTTATCTATGAAAAAAGACATGTCTCTTGTCCAATAATTAATGAAATAAAGTCCAAATAATATAAGATCTTAACTATGAAAGCATGAAAATTCAAATATTTTCATTTTCCTCTCAACGTGCTATTTCATTCATTTAAAATAATCAAAATTAACTGCTTTTATGTACATTCTTCTTTATTAATTATCCTAATTCTTAGGTATAAACACTTCTTTCTGCAAATTAGACAATATCCCCCACTAGTCTAATATCAAATCTTTCTACTAATTCACATTATTCATTCAATTACTCATAATAACAGCTCGGAAAACAGTCCCAATGATGTTTTAAAATTCACTGCCGCAATACCCAATAATAGATCAAAGAATAAGACCAAAAGGGGGGATACTTCTGGTTTTACTAAAAATAACAATCAAATTAATAATACAATTGACAATTCAATAACTATATCATCGGAAATTCTATTTAAAAGAGACATTTTCGGCAGATCATTACTTCATATTCTAGCAATTAATAATGATATTCATAATTTAAAAAGAGTTTTAAAATATTTAAATAATAATCAAGATTTACATAATTGTTTACTTATTGATGATATAGAAAATCATTGGAATGTATTACATTATGCTATATATTATTTTAATTTCACATTTGTTAATTTATTACTTAAATTCAATACTCCATTACAAACTAAATTATTAAATTATAAGGATAAAAATAAGCAAATTCCCTATGATTTATTGTTTTCATATTTAACCTCATTTGGTAACTCTGTTGGTTCCATTAATAGTAATGGTGAATTTCAAAAACATGAGAATAATAATAATCATAATCATCATCACACTTCTTCATTACTAGTGTCACAATCAAGTGGCGATTTTATTAATATACCGATTTATCAAAATTTATTATCACCATTACCTTCAAAGAATCCATTACTACATTTTAAAATTTCAAAATTCATTTCAACTTCATCACATTCTATCATAATAACATCATCAGGTCATCTGTACATAACTAATCCATTACATATTATTAAGAAAACTGCACTTTTCTCAAGAATTAAATTTTTCGATGACTTATATGCAAGAGGTGAAAAAGTTATTGATGCATCAATAAATAATGGTCATACAGTTATAATTACATCATTTAATAAAGCTTATGCATTTGGTATTAATATTCAAAGACTTAATTTATATCAAAATATATCTTCAACAACAACTTCTTCACCTCATTCTAAAGATTTAAATTCATTAACACCAATTCAAATAACTATTAAACAATCATCATCAATTTCCAATACTGTCACAACTCCATCATCGGCTTCTTCACTGACATCATCTAATATTATTACTAATAATTTCAGTGCATTATCATTATCTTCAAGATCAAATACCAGATTATCCATTGATGATTCAACTAAATTTAATACTTCTCAAATTATTGGTGTTTCATCATCAGATAATCATACTGTTGTATATTCTCCACATTCACTTCACATTTATGGTCTCAATCTAGGACAATTTGGTCCATTAACTAATGCAATTCATACTTCTGATAATTCTTCCAAATCAGTAAGTGCACATTTTACATGGAAATATCCTGATGATACAATTAAATTTGCTTTAGCATTAGATATTGCAACTTTAATTGTTACAAATTCAAATTTAATTCATATCTATATATCAGGTCAACATTTG
This sequence comes from Pichia cephalocereana, assembly GCA_030565065.1. Lineage (NCBI taxonomy): Eukaryota > Fungi > Ascomycota > Pichiomycetes > Pichiales > Pichiaceae > Pichia > Pichia cephalocereana. Next base: position 41,378 of record JAJMAS010000022.1, on the reverse strand, counting down.
AAAATTTCATTACCTTCAAATACAGATATTAGTAATAATTGGAATACTTTTAAACCAAGAATATTAAGTTCACCACGTAAAATAATTAAAATAATTAAACCATCAATCAATAATTCAAAAGATTCAGGTAATATGAATGGTATTTATTCAGTTTTCTTATTATTAAATACTGGTGAAATTTTATTATTTACATTTCCAAAATATACTATTTCTAAGGATGTTTTCAAAAATCAATTAAAATTTTCAACAGTTTGGAAACCTTCAAGAGGGGAAATGAATGCAATTGATTTCTCCATTGGTGAATTAATTAATGGTGCCATCGGTGCAGTATTATGTACTAAAAGTGGTGAAGCATTTAAACGTACAAAGACTAAATGGGTTAGAATTAATGATGTATCTAATATTTATTCAGTTTCTATTGGATTTGGTATATCTAATGGAGATTCAAAAAATAAAATAGTCTTATTAAGAGAGGAGAATGATTCTTTAAAACATAGAATCATTAGTTCTTCAATTATTTCAGATATTGGTTCCCTATCACCACTTGATGGTAAAAATATTAATAGTGGACAGGAGTACGAAACTAATTTTTTATCAAATAGATTAGAGCATGATTATATCGAAGATGATGATGAAGACAATGATAGTGATGATGAAGGTGACGATGATGATGATATAGGGAATGGATTAGTTTGCACTAAACGAATAACACCATTTGCTTATCAACATAATCCATTGATTTATGATTATTTCCATTTTGAAGAAACATTATGTGATTATCTATCAAATAATTGTTCATTCAATAAATGTTATGATTATCAAATTTACATTGAAAATACAACAACTAATATGAAAACTACAATTAATGTTCATAAATCAATTTTATTCAATAGATTAAATATTGAACGTGAAAAATTTCATTTAGATCGTAAGAATTTAACATTTGAATTCAATGAAAATGATGGTTTTATAATTGGGGAAATGGATATACGTAGTGTTGTAATATTTATTAATATGTTATACACTGATGAAATATTGGATGTTTGGAATAATGGTATTACAGCTCCAACTATTAAAGCAGGATGGGATAGATTATTATATACATTTCCTAAAATTCCATTTTTTGAGTGTATGAAGAAACTTAATGGAGGTGATATAATAGTTAAGTTAGCTAATGATGTTGAAATTAAGACATGGAAATTCTTATTAATTGCAAGATGTGATTATTTTAAACAACTATTTAGTAACAACTGGATGGAGACTGAAATAATTGATTTTAGTCATGTTAAAGAAACTACATGGGATTTATTAATGAAATATTTCCAAGGTGAATATAATGATGATCTTTTTTATTCAAATGTTAAGGAACTTATTGAAGATAATGACACAGTAGATGATTTTATTAATGATATAATCGAATTAATTTATTTATCTAATGAATTATTACTTCCAGAATTAAAACATTTATGTGAATTAGCAATTAAAGATTGTATTAATTTTGAAAATTATGATATAATATTACAACATGCATTTATTTCAAGTTCTAAACAATTATTCTCAAATTGTGTTTGGTATATTTTCAATAATTTACCAATTATTTATAAAGATTCAAGAATAAATAGTTCAAATTTAAGTGATGAATGTATGAAATTAATTGATTCAAGAATTAAGGAATTGATTTATATTTATTTACCAAAACGTAACTTGAAAAAGAAATCCAATATGGGAACTATATTCACTGATTCATATAATGAATATTATTTACATCCATATCTTTGGTCAGTTGAAGGTGTTAATAAAGAGACAATTTCCAAACATGAAAGTTTAACAACACGTAGGAAATCTCAAATTACTAAACCATTACCACCCAAAATTGAACCTGAAATTGTTAATAATATTATCATTAATGAAAATGCAATTGAAGAAGGTGATTCTAATGAATTTATTGTTGTTCAACGACGTAGATCAAGTGTTAAGACATCTAGACCAGTTATTGATAAATTACCAACTCCACCAACAACACCAATATCAATTTTACCAACTGCAATAACAGCATCTTTGACTTCAGTACCATCATCAACACCACCACCATCACTTATTATTCCAACCACATCTACTAAAAAATCTGTTAAAATCAAACTAACTCCAAGACTTTCACAAAAAGAAAGATTACAAAAAGAACGAGAGGAGAAAGAAAAGGAGAAAGAACAAAAGGAACGTGAGAGAGAGATGGAGAAAGAGAATAGGAGAACTTGGACACCTAATAATGCATGGGGAAATACAACACCAAAAGTTATTGAAGGTAATTCAAATGATTTATTAGAGATGAATACAGCAACGATAATTGCACCAAAGAAATTAACTGGAGTTCATTTCCCATCATTAGATGAAATGAAACGTAAGAAAAGTGTTGAAAAAGTAATTGTCAATGAAGTAATTGAAACTAAATCTATTGAAGATATCAAAGCAGAGGAGGAATTTGCAAGATGGTGGGAAGAAGAGAGTAAGAGAGTGCAAGAGGAAATGGAAAGAAGTAACGGAGGTGGAAATAGTAGAGGTGGTAGGGGTAATGGTAAAAATAGAGGTGGTAGAGGTGGTGGCAGAGGTAGGGGAAGAGGTAGAGGACGTGGTAGAGGTAAGAGTAGTTAAAGTTTACGTTTACATTTGTATTTTATTTGAAACTTTCTAAGATTAATTTTATTCTGTATATAGATCAAGATATTGTTATAAAGTAGGTGGACGATTTGAATTTGAGTTTGAATTTGAATTGGAATTTGAATTTGATGAAGAAGAAGGATTTGAAATTGTTGCTTCAAATGATTCTTTATACATTTTTGGAGTTTTCTTTATTGAAGTATGCATTGATTTTTCAATATCATTAGCTTCAGCAATTTCATCATCTGATTCGAATTCAATAAAATTATTATCATTTTCAATTTTATCTTTATTGTTATCATCATTATTGTCATTATCGGTATTATTGTCGTTAGGATTATTATTATTATTATTATCATTTGATAAATCATTTAAAGGTATTTGAGATTCTAAATCATTATTTGTATCTAAATCATTATCTAAATCATTAATATTATCATAATTAAAATAATCTAATTGTTTTAATGGATCCTCTAACCAAATATCATGAAATTTAATATTTTCATAATTCCATCTACAAAATAAATCATTAATTGGTAATTTACCTCTCCATTTAATTAATGAAAAAAAGAATAATGCAAGACAAGAACCAACTACAACATCAATAAAATAATGATGAGTTAAATACATTGTTGAAAACCATAACCAACAAACATAAAATATGAATAATGGAGTAAATTTGGGGAAAAGATAAGATAACCAAAGAGCATCCATTGTTGAACAACCTGAATGTAATGAAGGCATTGCACCGAAAATAAGAGGTGAATTAGTGAAACCTGTTGTATATAAATCCAAACCTAATAAAATATCAATTCTACCCAAACCACCAGGAGATCCTTTCATTGAATAATTAGCCTTATCTAAACCATGTAAAACTTTATACCAAGGTGGAGCACAGGAAAATACTAAATTCTGTATAATGACACCAGTTAAATTCATAAATCCGAAAGACCAACAAAATTGTGGTAAAGTATTTGGAGGAGCAAAAATGAAAATTAGTGCAGCAACAACGAATGGTAATGCAAAATGAATTATACCATAAGGTAACCAACTTATAATATCTAAGAAAGTATTTGTCTTTGAAGCTAAAATTTCACTTAAATTATCACCATAAAAGATTGTCTCCAAGGCAGGTAAAACTTTAACACTTATTGGTCTCTTCATCTCTAAAGGTATAAATTTTGAATTAAAGAAAAGGAAAACCCAAGCTAAAATTGGTAATCCATTACGGAAAAATTGTGCAAATAATGGAGCTGTTGTTAAATAAATTAATGTAATAATAATTATCAATTTGATTGGTAAAATTAATGGAGTAATTGTCATTGCAAATAATATTATAAATGAAATAAATAAATAATGGAAAATTATTAAATTTGAAGTTGATTTCCATGATTGAGGATTTATAATTAATTTCCAAGTTGGTAATGGATTAAGAGATATCTCTAATTGAGAGATTTGTTTACGAGATGCATAAGCATCTAATAACGAACGTATTAGAGAGACCAACATCTTCGTTACCCAAAAGAAACTTAAAAGAAATAGAAAGACTCATGCAATGCCACAATTACCAACATAAACAAAAAAATTCATGTAACAAATTTTCTCAACGTTTCAATGGGGGGAATGAATGTGTCAATTTATTGTTTATTGTTAATTATACATGTCTTCTTTTTTCTTTTTACTTTTTGGTAGAGTAATCTTTAAATATATACAATGGACACATTTCGTAGTGACCCACATGTCTCAAATTTATCTTCTGGACTTCGTAATATTCATTTAAATGAAGAAACTGTTGAACCATTAAATAATGAAATAAATAATATATCAGAATTAAATTTATTTTTCAATAATCCACCACCAAATGATGGATTTTCATTAATTACTCATAGGAGTGCACCAAATGGTTTTAAAATTGCAATTATTTTAAGTGAATTAAATTATAAATATCAAACAATTCATTTAGATTTTAATAAAAATGATCATAGATTACCACAATTTTTACAATTAAATCCAAATGGTAGAGTACCTGCATTAATTGATCATAGAGCAAATATTAATTCAAATGTTAGAATACGAAATGTTAATGGTAATGAAAATACCAATCAAATATCATTATGGGAATCAGGTTCAATTATAACATATTTATGTAATAAAAAATTACAAGAAATAAATGAAATTAATAATAATAATAAAGATAACAATTCTAATAATGAAATTGAAATTTGGAGTAGTAATTTAATTGAACAAAGTCAAATTTTATCATGGTTATTTTTCCAAACTTCAGGTCATGCACCAATGATTGGACAAGCATTACATTTTCGTTATTTCCATTCAATTAATTTACCATCAGCTATAAATAGATATACTGATGAAGTTCGTAGAGTTTATGGTGTATTAGAAATGGCATTAAGTGAACGTAGAGAAACTTTAATAATGGAATTAGATAGTGAAAATGCTGAAAGTTATTCAATGGGTTTAACACCATTAAGTCAATCAAGATATTTTGATTCACCTGTTTGGTTAGTTGGTGATAGATGTACAGTTGCAGATTTATGTTTTGTACCATGGAATTATGTTGTTGATAAAATTGGTATTGATTTAAAGGGTGAATTCCCTGAAGTTTATAAATGGACAAAGAGAATGATGCGTCGTCCTGCAGTTATTAGAGCTTTAACTGAGTAATTTATTTATATACAGATTATTTACAGTTATAACTTGATAAAATTTTCATAATTCTATCATCACCTTTAAAATCTCTAACCCATTCACTATTATTAACCTTTGCAGTTTTCAACCAACTTGAAGGCCAATCATTTTCTTCTTCAATACCTTGATTTAATTTATCATTTGTAAATTCACAATATTGACATTTAATTAATTTTGATAAATTTTCATTATATTCAATTAATTGATCTCTCTTATGATAAAATCTCCACATTCTTTCAAATTGTTTTGTAAAACCTGATGTATTATAATTACGTAGTTCAAGTATTGGTTGAGTGAAAAAATATGGTGTACCATCCTTATCACGTAATTTATTACGTATATTATCAATATTATCATTTAAATCAATACCAAATTCAGGTGCAAATGTTGCATTTGAATAGTCCTTGGCGTATATGAAGGCTGATGGTGCATATTTATCATCATCAAAATCTTTCTCTGTATCTTTTTCTTTATCTAATTCTTCAATTTTTTGAATTTCAGGTTCTATTGGTTTCTCTAATGGACCTAATAAACCTTCATGAATGCCATTAATATATTCTTTATATGCACCACGACCAATACATATAATACCACCTGAATTTCTAACATCATTAACAATTGAATCATCATTAATTATTTTTTTATCTTTAAAATTACCGAAAATTTTTTCAATACCTAATAAATCCATTGGATTATATAAATCTCTAACTAATTTTGTCTCTGATGTAGATATTGGTGTAGTAATTGGAATAATATCATTTGTAATCTCTGATTGAGGTGATTCGTCCTTTTTGAGGAGACTATTTCTAATTTGTCTAATTTCTTCAGCAACTTTATATCTTATATCACCTTGTCTTTCCATTGTAATTAATTCATAATCTAAACCTGAAGAATTAATAATTGGTTTAACAAATCTTCTAAAATATTTCATACTTTCATCAAGATAATCATTTGGTGGTGGTGCAATGAAAATTTTTAATTTCCTAACTTTATGATCAACTGGGTAGGAAACGTTACTATTACTATTTTTTTTCATATATTCCTCTCTTAAAACTCTTTGTTGCCATTTATCATAAATAATTCCACCTGATAATGATGATAAAACTGTCCAAAAAATTAACCAATTACGTGAAGGTAATTTAATTGATTTAATTCCAAGCATTGCTAATGCAGGATTTTTATAACCTTGGGTCATTGTTATATAAGGTGGTTTATATAGATTTATAAATATTAATTAAATCAGGTACTGAATCAATAACAGATAGTAAATCTTTTTCATAATGTAAATTTGAATCTAATTGTAAAACTGATGGTGAAATAGTTGAATTAAATTTACTTGAATTATCACTATCTTTTAAAATTAATTTACCTATTGAAATAGCGGCGATGCGTCGGTTGTTATAAGTATAACCTCTATTACCAACTTGATTAATGGTGAATAATGTCATAACATAAATCCATCTATCACTAATAGATACAATTTTACTATGCATTTGATAAAATTGTAATGGTTTAATTTCTTTAAGGAATGTGTTGTGAATTGAAGCTAATGGTATATATGGTAATGATTCTCTTCTTGATAATTTAATCATAAAATAATTTGATGAATTAAGTACACATTCAGTTCTACAAAGATCTAATTCTGTGAAATAAGTTGAATTAGATTTATGAAATCCAAAGAAATCACATTCAAATAATGAACAATTTGTAAATCTTGTGGATTCAATGATGGTTTCAGTATTTTTAGTAAATTTTTTCCAATAAAGGTTTTTAACTAAAATGTATAGAAATCTGATGGTATAAACAAATGGGAAATATTTATAATTAATTAAAGTGAATAAGAATATTAGAATATATTTAATCATTGTCTATAAAAAGAAGTAAAAGAAGGTATATATAAAAGGTGTATAAAAGACAGAAAAGACCCTATCATTTTTTCATTAAAGCGCATTGATTATTCTCTATATGATTAATTAACCAATCATTAACATTTGTAAAGAATTGACCACATTCTTTACAATTACCTGAAACATTAATTCTATTACATTTAAGAGTATTTGGAGGATATTTAAAATGAATTGCCTTTAAATGATTTTTATAAGTATCACATCTAGTGAAATAACCTGTATGATGACAAGAATTATTAGTATCTTTTTCATAATAGGGACATTTAAATTCCCAATCACCAATTTTAGATAAATGACATTTTTCATGTCTAAGTAAATCATTTAATCTTTTAAAAGGTCTTGAACATGTGGAACATATAAAAGGTTTTGAATCTTTAATGTGAATTGTTTTATGAGTTGTTAAGTTGGAGAAAAATTTATGACATATTGGACATTCCCTCTTTTTACGTGGTAAATTTTTCGATTTCTTTGTAGTTGTAATAGTTGTAATAGTGGGAGTTGGAATTTGTGACTGAGGTATTGGATTTAATTTAAATAATGGAGGTAATTGAGGTATATATGAAGGATTAGGTGAAGATAATGATGAGGTTGAACTATTGTTTGATAAATTATATAAAAAATTATTTGTTAATGGAGGTAGAAGGAAAGTTTTCGAATCATTTGAATAATTTGTTATACTAGGATAATTTAAATTAACTGCATTTGATAAAGGTATATTATTTGACATTATTTAAAGTAGTTAATGAAAGGAAATTAAGATAGTATATTAAAGATCATTATACAGTAGTATTATGGGGTGAATAAGGATATAAATAAGATATATTATATATAGCCTCGGGAATAGATGAAATATGAAATAAAGTAATATAATATAGGTAAATGCCCAGATTATTAAATACAATCCGAGTATAATAAAATTTAATAAATAAACTACAGCCGAGTGGTTTTTATACAATTTAATCAATGGTAGTGTTATAGCCTCATTAAAGCTAAAGCCGTTTAATTTTATTTTTTTTTTTTTATTGATTACGTACTCATAACACTATCACGTGATTGTGTGCAATGTCACGTGACTGGTCACGTGATCGCACTCGGTGTAATACATGAGAAGCAATACACCGACAGTCCCGTCGACCCTTTATGAAAAAAAAAAAAATAACCAACCAATAACCAATTTATCAAAATAATTTCCATGGAGATTCTTTAATTTTTCAACACATGTCCAACAAACATTTACTGAATTTTCAATGTTTACTTTTATTTTTATTCTTCTATTCTATCTATCTTCCTTCCTTTTATTAAATAATGACTTATTCATTACCTGATTATATTATTTGGTCAAAACCAACACCTGATCATCCATTCGGTATTCATTTATGGCCAATTTTTAATCATTTTTTCACTTTTTTCACTAATGGTAATTATTCAGCTGATAAATTCCAATTTATACCTTATAAAACTTTCTTAGCTAATTTCCCTCATGCAATTTCAATTATAATTGCCTACTATTTCATTATCTTTGGTGGTCAATTTATTTTAAATAAATTAAATGCAAATCCAATTAAATTAAATTTCCTTTTCCAATTACATAATTTATTCTTAACTTCAGTTTCACTTATTTTATTATTATTAATGATTGAACAAGTTTTCCCAATTTGGTATTATAATGGTTTATTATATTCTGTTTGTTCTTCAGAGGCATTCACTAAAAGATTAGTTTGCTTATATTATCTTAATTATTTAACTAAATTTGTTGAATTATTAGATACTGTTTTCTTAGTCCTTAGAAGAAAGAAATTATTATTTTTACATACTTATCATCATGGTGCAACTGCATTATTATGTTATACACAAATTATTGGTCATACATCAGTTGAATGGGTTGTTATTTCACTTAATTTAGCAGTTCATGTCTTAATGTATTTTTATTATTTCCTTTCAAGTTGTGGTATTAAAGTTTGGTGGAAACAATGGGTTACAAGATTTCAAATTTTACAATTTTTAATTGATATTGCTTTCATTTATACTTGTACTTATACTTATTATGCAAATGTTTATTTTGATGGTATTTTACCTCATTTAGGTGATTGTTATGGTACTCAACAAGCTGCATTTTATGGTTATGTTATAATTACTTCTTATTTATTCTTATTCATTTCTTTTTACATTTCTGTTTATTTAAAGAAGGGAAAGAAAGCAAGTAAGGGTAAAAAAGAAATTGTTGAATCAACTACATCAACTACATCTGCAACTTCAAATGCAACTAAACCAAAATCAAGAAAAGCTTAAATAAATTGGAACAAAAGTTAGATTTATATTATATTATATTATATTAGGTAAATTATATAATTTTATATAATTTATATGAAAAAACAAGAAAAGAAGTTTTTAAGTTCTACTTAATTGCTACATGGGTCACATCTCAGATTCTTTCTCTCCTACATTAACTTTTCTTTTAATCATATTTTCATTTCTAAATTTTATCTCTAATTCCAATTCATTATCATCAATATCATGAGTTTTAAAATAATCTTGAATATCTTGAAGTTGATAATTTGTTAATGAACTTAATAATAAATTATTTTCATATAATTGAGTACATTTACATACAATCAATTTAAGTTTAAAAGTTGATGAAAAAGAATTAATCTTTTCTCTCTTTTGAGTTAAAGTTAATTTTTTAACATCCTTTAATGTCATTCTTCTCTTCTCTGACATTGGTAATTTACCAAATGATGGGAAATCTAATTGATTTGGAAATGTTAAAAGATGTTTCCCTGATTGATAATTATATTTTTTTTGAAAATATTTAAATGTTTTTTGTAAATACATTCTATGTGATCTATTATTTCCAAAATGTTTCTTCATAATTCTTTTATCTTCAGGATCAGGACATATAATAACTTTTTTAATCATTGAAATATTAAATTTAATTTGATTCATTTCATATGAATAATTTGAATTATATTGTGAAAAGCAAATTTCAATGAATCTTTTTATAGTATTGTCAAATTTATCTTCTTCACCTTCTTCCTTTAATGGTTGTAATAATTCTGATAATATAGTTATAAATAATGGTTTTATCTCAAATATGAAATTATCTCCATTTTTCACATCATTAACCTTACATAATTTATAAAATTGTATGTTAATAATTGATGGAGTTTTATTCGTAATTAGATTTTCCATTTTGATAAAAGAAGTACTTTCTTAAAGTCAATTGAAAAATACTGACGCGTAAGGTAATCTCTTAAACTACACTCTCTTCTTTTGACAAAATGACTGACGTGTATTCAGTACTTAATCCAATAAACAATCTACCTTCTAATACATCAACTAATTATAAATTAATTCAATTACCAAAAAGTTTTATAAATGAATTAAAATCTCCAACATCAAATGAAAAAATCTTAATAAAATATGGAATTTCAACAAATAAATTTCAATTAAAATCATCATCACCCAACTCAACACCTTTTTTAACAACTACTAACACAACATACAAGATTAGACAACAAAATCATTCAAATTGTCAAATGTTATTACATGATTTTATTAATTTTAAAAATTTTGAAAATTATTTAATTATTGAAACTTTTAAGAATGATGTTATAAATTATTCAAATGTAAAGATAGTGGAGATAAATGAATTGAAAGATGTTACTAATGATGAGTTTAATTGTATTACAATTGAATCACTTAATGAGGTAATGAATTCATTTATTAAAATATTTAATCAAACACCAATTTCAGTAGTGGAATTTGATAATTTAATAATTAATAATGGAGTTTATCCACAATTTGATAAAATTGTTAAAATTTCACAAAATTTGAAAATTCAATTAATTAATGAAATTATACTGAACTTCAATCCAAATAATATCAAGGGTATGATACTTGAAATCTATGAGAAATTTTCAGAGAAATATCAAGTTAAAAATCATTTAATTATTAGAATAATTACATTTTTAATAATTAATTATACAAATATGAGTGAAGAAATTACTGAAGAGACCCCATGTATTGATCAATTTATTAATTTTAATATAGAAAACGTAAAATACATATTAAACGATGATAAGATAATTAAATTTATCATTTCAACTATATTGGAAAAAATTAAGAAAATATCAATTGATGATTTACTTATTGAATTACGAATGAATTTACCAATTAATTATAATACTAAAATTGATATTAAAAATATAATAATTGGTATTGGATATATTACAAATGGTAATATAGTTAATTATATTAATATGAAAACATTACAAAAATTTCAAACCCCAAATGAAAGATTTGAAAAACTTTTCCAATTGAAAAATAATTGGTTAATTGAAGAGATTGAACCATTTATCAGAGATATCAATATTAGGAATATCAAAATTGATAAATTTGCATTGAAATTCTGTAAAGTGAAGAAAGTTAATAATAATAAGAAAGTAATGCTTACAAAGAGATAATATCCTTACTAATACACAGCCGTGGTGGTTTTTCTATTTTCTTAGTAATTTGTTTCTTTTTTATAAATTATAAATGTTTTCTTCTTTCTTTTCTTTTCTTTTCTTTTCTTTTTCTTTTTCTTTTACTTCTTTTTCTTTTGGTATACTCTCATTTAACAACTTACAATGGCTAATATTGCAATCGTTATTTATTCAACTTATCATCATGTCGCTCAAATGGCAGAATCTGTTAAAGCAGGTGTTGAATCATCAGGTAATAAAGCAACAATTTATCAAGTTCCTGAAACTTTATCAGAAGAAATCCTTACTAAATTATATGCACCTGCAAAACCAGATTATGCAATTGCAACAACTGAAACTTTAATTGAAGCAGATGGTATTATTTTCGGTTTCCCAACTAGATTTGGTTCAATGCCAGCTCAAATGAAATCATTTATTGATTCAACTGGTGGTTTATGGGGTGAAGGTAAATTATATCAAAAACCTGCAAGTGCTTTCATTTCAACTGGTTCAGGTGGTGGTAGAGAAACAACAATTTTTAGTTTATTATCAACATTAACTCATCATGGTATGCTTTATATACCATTAGGTTATGCAAGTGTTTTCGGTGAAATTACAGATTTATCAAATATTCAAGGTTCAACTCCATGGGGTGCAGGTACAATTGCAGGTTCTGATGGTTCAAGAAAACCAAGTGAAAATGATTTAAAAATTGCTAATATTCAAGGTTTAAAATTTGCTGAAATTGTTTCAAAAATGAATAAAGAAGTTAAGAAAGAAGTTAAGGTTACTGAAACTAAGGTTGAAGAACCAATTAAGAAGGAAACTAAAAAATTTGAAACTAAGAAAGAAGTTAAGACTGAAACTAAGGTTGAAGAAGCAACACCAAAGAAGAAGAATGCAATTAAGAGATTTTTCTCTAAAATTTTCAATTAAATTAACTTTAGAATGTATAATAATTAGATAGAAACATTTATAATACTACATTAATAATACTTAATAATAAGAAACGCGCTTACTAAGAAATTTTAATAAGCAGCATACATCCACATGGTTTATTATAAATATAAATATCTGGGCTTTTGCCACTTTTTTATTTCTCTTTCATTTTCATTTTACTTTTACTTTATTCTTATATCACCAACAAACAAACAACTAATACACAATGGCTAATATTGCAATTATCATCTACTCAATGTATCATCACATTGCAACTCTTGCAGAATCTGTTAAGGCAGGTATTGAAGAATCAGGTAATACTGCAACTATTTATCAAGTTGCAGAAACTTTACCTGAAGAAGTTTTAAAATTAATGCATGCACCTGCAAAACCAGATTACCCATTAGCAACTCCAGAAATTTTAACTTCTGCAGATGGTGTTATCTTTGGTTTCCCAACTAGATTTGGTTCATTCCCAGCTCAAATGAAAGCTTTTATTGATTCATTAGGTGGTTTATGGCAAAATGGTTCATTATATCAAAAACCTTGTGGTGTTTTCATTTCAACTGGTACTGGTGGTGGTAATGAAATGACAATTGTTAATTTTATGTCAACAATTGCTCATCAAGGTATGATTTATGTTCCATTAGGTTATGCACCAGTTTTCGGTGAATTAACTAATTTAAATGAAATTCATGGTGGTTCTCCATGGGGTGCAGGTACAATTGCAGGTCCTGATGGTTCAAGAAAACCAAGTGAATTAGAATTAAAAGTTGCTAAAACTCAAGGTTCTGAATTTTCAAAAGTTGTTAATAAATTTTAATTAAATAAAGTAACTTTATATAATTTATTTATGGAGCTAATCTAAAAATTTCCCAATTATTTTCATTAATATTATTTCTACGATATGTTAATCTATCATGTAATCTACTTGATCTACCTTGCCAGAATTCAACTTCTAATGGTAAAATTCTAATACCACCCCATTTTGGTGGACATTTAATTTCATTATCTTTTAAATCTTTAAATTCTTCCTCTTTTTCATTAACAAATTTATCTAATTCATCTCTTGATTTAATTATACTACTTTGAGGACTTGACCAAGCACCAATTTTACTACCTCTTGGTCTAACATTAAAATATTCTTCACTCTCTTGATAAGTTAATTTTTCAATTATACCTTCAATTCTTACTTGTCTTTGATATTTTTTCCATAAAAATGTTAAACTTGCAAATTTATTTGTTTGATAATCTTGTTCTTTCTTACTTGTATCCCAATTACTGAAAATTAAAAATCCTCTATGATCTAATTCTTTTAATAATACAACTCGAGAACTAATACGTCCACTTGGTAATGAACAAGTACTTAAAACAACACTTTCTGGAATATCTTCACCACTTTTAATTGCTTCTTGAAACCATTTATTAAATTGTTTAATTGGATCAGATTCAAGATCTGATTCGTTTAATTGATATAGTGTATATTGATAAGTATCTGGGGCGAAAACTAATTTCTCATCAGAGGTTTGTTCACTGTATGTGTCTTTTTGTAAGTCTAAATTCATCGTTACCAAAAGAAAGAAAGTAATAAGAAACTGATGAAAAATACGATAAGAATGAGTCTTTTTATAAAAGAACCAATGCGAGTCATACCATTTTTCAATATTGATTATGATTATGATTATGATTATGATTATGATAATTGTCATATGATATCGGATTTGATTTTTTTATAACAATGACTGTTAGTAAAGTATTAAGTATTGCAATTATTCAATTAGATGATGATAGAATACCTTTAAGTGATAATTTAAATTATGCAGAAATGGGTAAATTATTATTAAAATCTATTGATGATAATTTTAATATTGTTATTTATAATTATGTAAATAATGGTGAATTACCAACAATACCATATAATATTGTATATTTTACAGGATCAAAATTTGATGCATTTGAAGATAATCAATTTAATAATGGATTAATGAAGTATATTAAATCTATTATGGATATGGATTGTAAATTATTAGGTATTTGTTATGGACATCAAATAATTGCACGTAGTTTAGGTTATGAAATTATTAGAAGTGAATCATGGGAAATGGGTAATGTTTTAGTTGAAATGGAAAATCCGGTGTTAGGTATTGATTCATTTATTATTAGTCAAGTTCATAGAGATAGAGTTAAGGATAATAATGATGATATTTTCTTTGGTAAGAGTGATAATTGTAATATTCAAGGTATGTATGTTAAGGATAAAATATTAACATTTCAAGGACATCCTGAATTTACAATTGATACTACTAATTATTGGGCTGGAGAGGAATTAAAGAAAGGTGGTATTAGTAAGGAATTTTTCAATGATGTTTTGAAAAGAAATAAAGAATTGATAGAAGATGGTATGGATGTTAATGGAGAATTAAAATTACAAAAAATGATTAAAAAGTTTTTAAAAAATGTATAAAAAGAAATAGAAAGTTGTATAACCTATTGATAACCAGTTGAATCACCATAAGAAAAATTTTGTTGATCATTTGGTAAATAATTATTATTTGGATAATTTTGTTGATTATTGTAGTCTGTAGGTTGTGATACGGGTTGTGTTGGAGGAGCAGTTTGTGCAGGAGGAGCTTGTTGATTTTGTTGCTCAGTTTGAATTTCATCTTCATCATTTGATTGTTCATCACTTGCATTAAGACAAGCTTGAATTAAATTTTTACCTTCAGCTTTTGTAACTAAAGGTTGTAATTTTGGAGTTGTAAAAGTATAAACTAAACCAGTTTCACTAACAACTAATAATAAAACTTGAGTACCAGTTAATACACTTAATTCATAAGCTTTTTTCATTATACCAGCTTTACGTTTTGAGAAAGTAATATGTCTTCTTGATTTATCTTGAATAAATTTAATTTCAATTTTACGACGTTCTCTTTTTAAATTTGATTTTGATTCATCATCATCTTCATCAATTTCTTCTTCATTAGTATTAGTTGTAGTTGTTGTACTGACTATTGGAGTATTTTCATTATTTGAAATTGTTGTTGAATCAATTTGATTATTTTCTACAGGTTGTTGTTGTTGTTGTTGATTATTAATTAATTCAGACACTATAATTATAAAAGGAAGATATGTTAGTATTGTGTTATTAGGATACTAATAAGATAGGGTAATTACATACTTTTCAGATTGTTGTTTATAATATAATATAAATAAGATATAAAAAAAGAGTATAATACTCAGATAGGAAGGAGGAATGCCTATTTGGGAGAAAGCAGAGATTAATTTAGAGACTCAATAAAGACTCAATAGAGACTCTTCCAAGTGGAAAAAATTAAATTTTATTATAATGGGAGAATGAAGTGCGGGAAATGTTCTTAATTGAGTGATATTATTGGACAATAATGTATAGTTTATGATTATTATGATTATTAAGTATTATATTAAGTATTATATTAAGTATTATATTAAGTATTATATAAACGAGTGATTAATTAATTAATTAATTAATTAGATAAAGAGAGTTAAGTATTTTAAACATATTAAACATAATTAGCATTAATTTAATGTTTAAACTTCTTAATCATCATAAGAGCGAAAATGGTACAACCAATAACAAAGAGTAAACAGAAGACAACGATAACACCAGCTGGTAACATAGTTAATTTGTATTGATTAAAGGAAGATGAAAAGAAATGAAATGAGAAGAAATAAAGAGAAAAGAAAGAGTTAATAAATTAATAAATTAATAAATTAATAAATGGAAAACAGCATACACTCAATTACTTATAATATTATACAGTAAACAGCATATAATAGAAAATACCCGCGAAATTTCCTATTGGTTAATTAGTTTATTATGTAAACACAAACACAGCGGATATTTTATTTTTGTATTTATTCGGATAATCTCCTATTGGTATTGTAATCTTAGTAATACAATCTTCTTTATCAGAAAATGTCCTCTAATCCTCCTCAACAACATTGCTGTGGTAATAAAATTATCCATACTGGTACTCCAACTGGTTCAATTAAAACAATTGCTAACCTTAATTGTTATGTAACTTCAAATTATTCTTCTGATTCAAAAAAATTCTTATTCATCTTCACTGATATCTTTGGTTTAGACCTTGTTAATACTAAATTAGTTGCTGATACTTTTGCATCAAAATTAGATTATCCTGTTATTATTATGGATATTTTAAACAATGATGTTTATATCCCAGGTAATGATTTTAATGCTTGGTTTGCTAATCATCCACCTGAATTAACAACTAAAATTTGTTCTGATTTCTTTAAACAATTTAAAATTGATTATCCAAATACTAAGTTTTTATCAGGTATTGGTTATTGTTTTGGTGCAAAATACCTTTCACACTACCTCACATCTTCAAATCCTTTAATTGATGTTGGTGCATTTGCTCATCCTTCATTTGTTTCAGATGATGAATTAAAGGCAATTAATAAACCTTTAATTATTTCATGTGCTGAAACTGATGATATATTCACAAAGGAATTAAGATTTAAATCAGAAGAAATTTTACAAAAAAATAAAATTCATTATCAATTAGATTTATATTCTCATACATCACATGGATTTACTGTTAGAGGTGATATGAATGATCCATTAGTTAAATATGCTGCTGAAAAAGCTTTAATTGATCAAGTTTATTGGTTTAAATTTCATGAAAAATAAATAATTTAATCTTTTATTAGTTCTTTGTCTATTTACCTAAGCGGGTCAGTTTTTTATCTTTATAATCTCTTTCAATACTTTTATATTATATTTATATTAACATTTTTAGTATTCTCATACCTGATGAGATATAATATGACGTAATTGAATTAATTACTGTAATAGTAGTTATATTAACATGTCGTAGCTTACGTAAACAACCATTCAATATTCAAAACTCAGTAATTTTAATAAAACTGTGTGGAAAGAAATTTTATATTTTTCTTACTTGGAAAATATACGATACGGCCAGTAAATGGTTATTAACTCTTTACAAAATTGGCTAGCTACCTGAGTTACCAAAAATCAGGATTTCCAATGATATCATATGTTCATGTAATTTTTATACAGTTTTACTAATCCTTACGTAAGATTGCTTGGTTACGTAATTTTTAGTAGTGAATCACACTTCATAGAAAATCCAAAAAGCAACTTGGTAATCACATTGTATGAAAAAAGTGAAAATTTATTAGTTATGCGCAGAATTTTGAAAAATCGAAAATAAAGTAATGCTCGGATTCGGACCGTTTTCTTAGCGGTATAAAAAACCGAATGGAAGTATGTTATATAGTGAATCACAGTGGGCAGAATTTTTTTCAATTTGTAAACAAAAAGGTTACGTAATAACAAGAATTATAATTATCTTACCTAAATTCTTCTTTTAACAATTTTTAAACATTTAATAACATCAAATAATTATCCGGATCATCATTTTTAACCATTAAAACAATTTCATATAAATACCTTGTTCAAAGTAATCAGTTGAACATTATTTAGCTGTAAAAATTGATTGATTTTAAATTTTTTATTATTTGAAATTCTCATATATACATTATAATACAATTAACCTTTGATGTGGATACATGCTGAATCAATGATTTAACTATTTGAGTCAGTTAATTAACTACACCAATTGTATTAAAAACCCCTAAGAGGAAGTATATTACGCAGCTTGAAGGAATAATAATTAATATGGCACCGGAGATTATAAAAAATGATAATAAATTCGAGATCAAACTTTACAACTAAAAATTCACTCTATTCTTTATCAGAAAATGTCCTCAAATCCTACTCAACAACACTGTTGTGGTAAGAAAGTAATTCATACTGGTACTCCAACTGGTTCAATTAAAACAATTTCTAAATTAACTTGTTATGTAACTTCAAATTATTCTTCTGATTCTAAAAAATTTCTATTCATTTTCACTAATGTATTCGGTCTTGATTTAGTCAACATTAAATTAATGGCTGATACTTTTGCAGATAAATTAGATTATCCCGTCATTGTTATGGATATACTTAATAATGATGCTTACGTTCCTGGTAATGATTTTAATGCTTGGTTAGCAAATCATCCACCGGAGTTAACAACTAAAATTTGTGCAGATTTCTTCAATCAATTTAAAATTGACCATCCAAATACTAAGTTTTTATCAGGTATTGGTTATTGTTTTGGTGCAAAATATTTATCTCATTATCTTACATCTGAAAATCCTTTAATTGATGTTGGTGCATTCGCTCATCCTTCATTTGTTTCAGATGATGAACTGAATGCAATTAATAAACCGTTACTCATTTCTTGTGCTGAAATTGAAGATATTTTTACAAAGGAATTAAGATATAAATCTGAGGAGATTTTAAAGAAAAATAAAATTCATTACCAGTTAGATTTATATTCAAATACAACTCATGGTTTTGCTGTTAGTGATGATATGAATGATCCTTTAATCAGATATGCTGTTGAAAAGACTTTAATTGATCAAGTTTATTGGCTTAAATTTCATGAAAAATAATTCATTCTTTGTAGATAAGTATTTTTTATTTTTTTGTTCAAATAGTAATTATAAATCAGTTTGGTTATACTTTTATTTCACTAATTTCATCTTTTTAGGTGGCTCGTCAATTCAATACTTCTTTCTTTATTTCACTCAATTCTTGATATATAGACTTTATACTTTCCCAAAGTACTTTGCCACACTCAATTAACATATCTACACACTTACAACCCCCTATCCTTATTAAATACAGACATATACAACATTTATTACATTATATTGTCATAGTAACAACAATAACTATGTCGTAATACAACACTACGCGCAGTTATAAATTCTAATTACACAAATTTCTCATATTGTCCAATTTAAACACTGCAATCTCTTTATCAAAACAAATGACAACATTAACACCAAAACAATTAGTATTATCTAAAATAAAGGGATTCCCAGATTGGCCATCAATTGTTGTACCATTGGATAATATACCAAATAATTTAAAATCAAGTTCAAAGAATAAAAAATTCTTGGAAGATTATCCAAATGGTGATCAAATTTGTGTTAAATTTTATTATGATGATCAATATTCATTTACTAAAAAATCAAATATTAAACCATTAACTGAACAAATTGTTAAAGATTATTTAATTAGTGTTGGTGAGAATATTGATGGTACTGAAAGTACTGAAGGCGCCGAAGGTGGAGAAGTTGTTCATGAGACTAAACGTGGTGGTAGAAAGAAAAGAATAACTGAAGCTTATTTAAAAGTATTGGAAGTACCAATTGATGAATTTTTACAATGGGGTAGTTGGGGTAAACCTATAACACCTGAACCTGAAGAAGAAGAATTAGAATCCGATAAAAGATCATTGGATGATTATGATGTAGAATATGGTGTTGTTAAGAAACAAAAGAAAGTAAAGGGTAGGAAACCTGGTAGACCAAAGAAAGACGTAGTTGAAAAGGAGAAAAAACGTGGTAGACCAGGTAGGAAACCTAAGAAAGTTGTGGAAGAGGAAGAATTTGAGGAAGAGATGGAGGTTTTCGAGGATGATGATGATGATGATGAATATGAAGGATCTGAAGAAAGTTTTGAAATAGAAGAAGAAGAAGAGGAAGAGGAAGAGGTGGAAGATGTTGAAGAAGAACCAGTAGTTGATGAACTTAAATTAAGACAACCTGAAGATTTTAAATTTGATTTTAATACAGTTCCTATTTCTTCTGCTTTAAGTGCTGAAGTTGAGGAAATGACTACTTGGTGTTATGATTTAAGAATGGAATTACAATCACTTATATTTCCTTTGAGAAAACAATTAAAGGGGGAAGTTGAAGAAAAGGAGGAAGTTAAGGAAGTGAAAGAAGAAGAAGTGAAGGAAGAGGAAGCTAAAGAAGAAACCACAGAAAAAACGAAAGAAGAACCAGTAGAAGAACCACCTGTTAATTATAAAAAACTCAATAAATCAATTGATGAACTAATTACACCACTAATAACAGCTGATTTATCAATTTCAATCTTAAAAAGTACAGGATTACTCAACCTCATTTACATTATCCTAAACAAACCAGAATTTCAAACTCCAACAACTGCTAAATTAAACAAATGGTATGAAAATATTTTCAAATATTCAATTAAAATAGATAATCATTGGAGTGATGAATTTACTATTGCAATGCATTTAGATGAAGAAAGTAATAGAAAGGCAAAGGAAGCTGAAAAGAAACGTAAACGTAAAGAAGAGAGACGATTACATTTACTCAATGCTAATTCTAACTCTAATTCTAATTCAATAAGTGTTTCAAATAGTGTTGTTTCAACTCCAGTTCCTGAGGACAGTGTATAATTTTGTAAATTTTATTACGTAACAATATTTTTACTATCATCATTTCCTAATCAGGTAATTCCGACATTGATAAAATTTCGGTGATTTATTATATATAAAGTTTTTAAGTTCCACAGTTTCTTATATATTTCTTTTTCTTTCCATTTCTAACAACAAGATGTCCACTCAACCTTTGATACCAACTAAGAGCCACTTGGCTGATGTTATGGATGATACATCAACTTCATTACCTGGTTATATAGCTGAAGAAATTATTGAAGATTATGGAACTGTCGAAGATAATGATAATAGAAATGATAATGATAACACTGAGAATGATGGTTATTTACTGTCATATAATCAAACAGTAGCAATTTTAATACCTGTTTATTTATTAGTTTTTTTAGCTTCATTAGATTCAACTATTTTATCAACATTAATGACAGATATTGCATCTGATCTTAATGCAATACCTTACGTTTCTTGGATTGCAACTGCTTATCTTTTTTCAACTTCAATTATTCAACCTTTGGGTAAATTAAGTGATATTTTTGGTAGGAAACAATTATTACTAATTTGTATTGCAGTTTTCACAATTGGTTGTTTACAATGTGCATTAGCTGAAAATGTTATTTCTTTTACTTGTGGTAGATTCTTAAGTGGTTTTGCAGCTGGTTTATTTACTTTAAGTACTATAATTACAAGTGATTTAATTCCATTAAGAGATAGAGGTGTTTATCAAGGTTTAGGTAATATTTTTTTTGCTTTAGGTTCAGCAATTGGTGGTACTTGTGGTGGTTGGATTTCACAAAATTGGGGTTGGAGAATGGCTTTTTGGTGTCAAGTTCCAATTGGTTTAATTTGCTTTTTAATGATTATATTTTCATTTAATTTACCTCCATTACCACATGAAATTGCAAATGATGCTAATGGTGATACTACAATAAGTGAAAAATTAAAGAAAGTTGATATTAAAGGTATTTTCCTTATTGCATTTAATTTACTTATACTTATTATTATAGCAAGTGCAAATTTTCAAGATTCATTTGTTTATTATATTTTATCATTACATTTGATAATTGGTATTTATGCATTATATAAAGTTGAAAATTCACATCCATTTGCAATTATACCTGTTGAATTAATGAAAAATAGATCAGTTTTAGGTTCATCATTAGCTAATTGGTTTGGTACAATGTATTCATATATTATAATGTATTATTTCCCAGTTTATCTTTCAACTGTTTTAGGTATTAAATCAGATGGTGTTGGTATTAGATTAATACCAAATATTATAGTTGCATCATTATCATCAATTTTAAGTGGTTATTATATGAAATGGAGTGGTAAATATCTTAAATTTTCAATTATAGTTAATTTAGTTGGTTCTTTAGGAATGGTGTTAATGATATTTAGAACAAGACCTGGTATTTATCCATCAATTTTTGAACAATTTACATTGAATGTATTATCCATAAATGCATATGCATCAATGTTAACAGTTACATTACTTGCATTAATTGCAGCAGTTCCAATTGAACATCAAACATCAGTTACATCAATTCAATATGCTTTTAGAAGTATGGGTTCAACTTTAGGTACATCATTTTCATCATATATTTTCACTAATAATTTATCTTATTATTTAATTAATAAATTAACATCTAATAAACCTGATGATGTTTCTGATCATTTGTTAAATAAAATTATTAATAATGCAATGCATGATGCAAAATATATTAGATCAGATAATGCACCTAAATGGGCAGTTAATTTAATGATTGAATCTTATAATATAAGTGTTTGGTATACATTTATATTTGCATTTGGTGCATCCATACTAGGGTTAATCTCTGTGTGTATCATTAAGGAGAATAAGCTACATACCAGTGTTAAGAGATAATAGATAAATAGATAACCGTTATATAAAATAAAGTGTATAGATTAAAGAACTGTTAAAGAACTGTTAAAGAACTGTTAAAGAACTCCGTTAAAGTCCGGAGATATCGCCAACCTAACAGAAAGTGAGAAAATAAAATTTGAATTTTTCTGGTTTTGGCATTTTTCATTTTATAAAGAGCCATGTGATGTACCTTAGTTTCTTTTCTTTCCGATTTTTATACTACTTTCAGCAAGGTAATGACGATAACTACCACCATTCAAGTGTCTGGAATGACATGTTCATCATGTACAAATTCTATTACAAATTGTATTAATGAACTGAATGATGTTGAATCAGTTTCTGTTTCATTACTGACAGAGGAAGCAATTATTAAGCATAATCCTCAAATAACTTCTGACTATTTACTTGAAAAAATTGATGATTTAGGATTTGATGGATCACTGATTTCTTCAACTGAAGATTCAAGTTATGATTTTAATTTAACAAATGAAAAATTTGAGAAATTATCAAATAATTTATCTAAATTTAAGTCAATTTTCCAAATAGGTGGTATGACATGTTCTGCATGTACTAATTCAATTACTAATGAACTTTTAAAACTTGAAGGTGTTTCAAGTGTTGATGTATCACTTATAACTGAGGAAGCTACAGTAATTCATAATAATAGTATCTCAACGGATGATATATTAACTACTATTGATGATCTCGGATTTGACGGTAATTTAATATCGTCATTAGGATTACGTGATACTAATAAAATTAATGATATTAAATTTAAAGCTGAAATAACAATTGGAGGTATGACTTGTTCCGCTTGTGTTAATTCAATCACTAATGCATTGAAGGAACTTAATGGTGTTGAAGAAGTCAATGTATCGTTATTAACTGAAAGAGCAACAGTATTGTTTAATAAGCAAATTACAGTAGAGGAAATATTGGAAACTGTGGAAGATGTAGGATTTGATGCAAGTCTTATTAAAGTAGATGAAGTTACATCATCAGCAATAGTATCTACGACCACCACCACTACTACTGATATTAATGAAATTGATTTGAAGATTCATGGATCATTACCACCAACTTGGTCAATAAGTATAGAAAATGTTATAATACCGTTACCGGGAATAATAAGTTGTACAGCTTCAATTGCATCAGAAATAGTTCATATAAAGTATGATTCAAATATAATTGGGGTAAGAACAATAATAGAGAAAATTAATGAATTAAATTATGATGCTACATTAATTAATAAGTTAGATACTTCTTCACAAGTTGACTTATTAGCTAAAATCAAGGAAATTAGGTATTGGAAAAATAATGTTTTCAGTTTACTGAAATTTGGGTTCCCACTTATGTTTATTGCACATATCTTACCAATACTACGTAGAAACTTCAATTGGAACTTGAACTCATTCAAAATTTACAGAGGTATTTATATTGATATAATGATACAACTGATATTAAGTACATATATCCAATTTGTACTGGGGAAAAAATACTATATTAATACTTATAAATCATTAAAACATAAAGCTGGTAGTATGGATGTTTTAATCTGTTTCTCAACTACAATTGTCTATTTTTATTCCCTCATAAGTGTTTTCCATGGTTTAATAGCAGATACTTATCCGAATGTTCTTTTCGATACTTCTACAATGTTATTCCTGTTTGTTGGGATAGGTAAATGGGTTGAAAGTAAGGCAAAGGGTAATACATCATCCGCTTTATCTAAACTTTTATCATTAACACCATCATCATGTATTATAGTTGAAGATCCAAATATTTTTAATAATGAAAAAAATTCAATTTATTCATTAGATAGTTCAACAATTCAACAAAGAGAAATTTCAATTGATTTATTACAAAAGGGTGATATTGCAATTATTTTACCAGGTTCTAAAATTCCAGCTGATGGTGTATGTATTTTTGGATCATCTGAAACTGATGAATCTTTATTAACAGGTGAATCATTACCCGTTGTAAAAGATGTTGGATCTCCATTAATTGCTGGTTCAGTTAATGTTACATCTACCATTTATATGAAAGTTACAACTTTAGGTGAACAAACTCAATTACAACAAATTGTTAAATTAGTTAAAGATGCACAAATTTCTACTGCTCCAATTCAAAGAATTTCAGATTCAATTGCTTCAGTTTTCGTTATTCTGATTTTAACTTTATCATTAATTACATTAATTTTTTGGACTCTGTATGTTTATTGCTCTCCAATTGATTGTGTACCAACATTTTTCCTTAAGGAAAGTGAAGACAATTCAACATTTAAAATTCAATATTTTAAAATATTACAAATCGCAATTTCAGTTATTGTTGTTGCTTGTCCTTGTGCTTTAGGATTAGCAGCTCCAACTGGTGTTATGGTCGGTACAGGTGTTGGTGCAACTAATGGTATTTTAATTAAAGGTGGAGAAATTCTAGAAAATGCTAATAAAATTGATACTATCATTTTTGATAAAACTGGTACATTAACAAAAGGTGTGATGGAATTAACAAATTATAAATTTTTAGGTAAAAATGATAATAGAATGATTTGGTCATTAGTTCATGCAATTGAATCAAACAGTGAACATCCAATTTCTAAAGCATTAGTTAGAGGATCTTTAAATGAACTAGTTAATAATGAATTAATACCATTCGAGTTTTCATATGTTGATACTCATGCAGGTTTAGGTATTTCAACAAATTGTACTAATTTAGAAACAAATGAAAAACTTGATGTTAAACTGGGTAATTCTAAATTTTTAAAATCATTTGAAATTATTAATATGAATGAATTAGATGAATCAATTAATGGAAATGCAAAATCTTTGAAAATTAGTTCAATTTGTTATATTTTAATTAATAATAAATTTATTGGATATATTGAATTATCTGATACATTAAAGGATGATTCAAAGAAAACCATTGAAACATTTATTCAATCAGGTTATTCAGTTGGTATGGTTACAGGTGATTCAATTCAAACTTCAAAATATGTTGCAGGTTTATTAGGTATTCCATTAAATAATGTATTAGCAGAATCAAGTCCTGAAATGAAATTAGAATATATTAAAGGATTACAAAATAAAGGACTAAAAGTTGCATTTATTGGTGATGGTATTAATGATGCACCAGCATTAGTTCAATCAGATATTGGTATGGCTATTTCATCAGGTACAGATATTGCAATGAGTGCAGCCGATATTGTTTTATTATCATCAACAATGGATTCAAATAATGATTCACATATTGGATTATTAGGTAGTTTTGCAGCATTAGATATTTCAAGATCAACATTTCATACAATTAGATTAAATTTTATGTTAGCAATAATTTATAATTTAATTATGTTACCAATTGCAATGGGTGTTTTAATTATACCTTTCAATAGAACATTAAATCCAATGTTTGCAAGTGCTGCAATGGCATGTTCATCAACTTCAGTTGTTGTTAATTCATTAAGATTGAAAAAATGGAATATAAATGATCTGAAGAAAAAAACTGAAAAATTACGTCAATTTAGCTTTGATGAGGTTAATCTTGGTTGGAATGATGGTAATGTAGATTTAAGAAATGAAATTAATGAATTTGATTTAGATTCTTTTATTATTAATAATAAGACCAAGAAAGGATTTTTCACTAGACTTTGGAGAATTTTCAATAGACAATCACCATATTCAAGACTTGATGGTGATAATTGAAGTAGGGGTATACATTTTTACATGTAAATATAATGTCACAGGTTTTTTTTTGATTTTTTAAAATTTTTTTATAAACTTTATAATTAGTTAAATATAATATACATAATATTCAGAAACAATATTATTGCTCTTTTGGAATTAAATTCTCAAATGGATTATATTCTGATTCCATACTATTATTATTTTGTTCAAAAGCATCATTAATATTAAATGTACCATTATTATTGTTTGCCATCTTTAATGGTGATTTAATTGGTAAAACTGCACTTGCAACTGCTGGTCCAATTGATGCAATCAATGGGGTTGTAACAGCTAATGGAGTTTGAATTACCATTGTATCATTATCTGGATCATTATTATTATTATTAATATAATTATTATTAAAATTTGTATTTATTTCAAGATTTTTAATATGTTGTTTTAATAATCCCAGTGAAGATTCATCTTGTTCAGGAATTTTCTTTAAAATTGAATGTTTTTTCATTAATACAGGTTGATCATCTTGTTGAACATCATGAATTGAAGGTATTGAAGGTAATGAAGGTATTGAAGATAAATTTGGTTGTTCAATTAAAGTTGTATTTGATGGAGTATTATTAATAACAAAATTTTTCAATGAACTTGATTCTAATTTAATTGTTAATTCTTTACTTGCACGAGTTAAATTTGATAATGATGATCTAACATCATTTAATGTTGGTACATTAGTAATTGCAGCTTTAGTTGCAGCTAAAATATTAATAATTGATTTAAGGAAAATATTTGTTTGTTCATAAATATTTTTATTTAATTCAAAATCATTTGAAGTATTTGAATTTTTTTCATATAATTTAAGTAATGATCGTACACGTTTTGTTTGTTCCATTGATGCAACACATTGAGTTTTCAATTCTTTAATTTTAGAAATTGTATTTTCAATATCAAGGAATGGATCAAGTGATTCATTTTCATTTATTGAATTTTTAGAAATTGCATCATCAATTTGTGTGTAAACAGTTTGTGCAGCTTGAATTGTTTGCAGTATTAAGTTAAACAATGAGTCTGTAGTGCTATTATTATTATTGGTATTATCACTAGTTGTATCATTATCTGATGCTAGATCTGAATGTTGTCTATCCAATTTAGGTTCAGAAACAAAAGTTGTTGAAGAATCTGATGCAGGTGATTGATTAGCAGGTTGTGAATAGAAAATGTTATTATTATTATTATTGAATATTGATGATGATACTGATAATGAATTTGATGATTCAGATATATTTGTTAATGTTTGTGCTATGTTGTAAAGTTCAATAAACATTGAAAATAAATTATAAAAAGTTGATCTTAATATGAATAATGGGATATGTTGTTGTTGTGATTTAATGGAAGTTTTTAAGATATTGATTGTTTTTTTCAATTCTTGTATAGATGAAGATAATGATGTAGATAAGTAAGTTTTAATTTTCTTATAATCAATTGGCATATCATCATTTAATTTTGTTGATAAATGTTTCTCTGTATTTTCAATTACTTCAATAAATGAATCAATATTATTAGTTTGTAAAGGTTGATTTAAATTTAATGATTGTATTGTAATTTTCATCTGTTGATAAACCATAACATATTGTTTAGATAATGATAATATTGTCAATGGTTGTTCGTCTATTTGATTATTCTTTGAATTATTTGATGAATTTGCAGTTGTAGTATTTTGACGAAACAATCTACCCATTCTCTTTTCCGCTCTTGAAGAACGTTGAGCTTGAGATTGTGATTCACTAAAACTACGAGAACGATTAGAGAGAACTGGTGTATGATCCTGTCTAATCATCATTGTTTCACTGTTTAAGATATTAAGATATTAAGATAAAATAAACTTTCAGAAAAAGAGATATAATGCATTCCATAATAAATTATCACGACACATGAAAAATTACTAATATTAGTTTATTATGATAGTATGTTATTATATTTATATTTATTTATATGTTATGTAGTATAAAGAGAATACATAGATAGAGTACATAAACTAAGCACTTTGACGAACTCCACTGACGATATCGTCAACACGAAGTAACATACAAGCACTTTCAATAGCAGTTTTCACTGTTTGTTGTTTAACAACTTCAGGTTCCCAAATTCCATAAGTATTCATATCAACTAATTTACCATTATCACCATCAATCCCCCAAGTATGATTACCCATTGCATGTTTTGCTCTTAATTGTGATAAAACTCTAATTGGATTTGCACCACAATTTTGAACTAAAGTTCTTGGAATAACTTCAAATGCATCACTTACTGCTTGATATGGCCATTGTTGTACACCTTGAATTTTTTTCGATCTTTCAGCTAATCCAACTGATATTGCCATTTCAGTTGCACCTGCACCAGGTGAAAGTGAAGGTTCTAAGAAAATATTTCTTGTAACTGCTAATGCATCATGTAAATTTCTTTCAATTTCATTTAAAATATCCTTTGATGGACCTCTTAATAAAATTGTACATGCTTTTGGATCTTGACATTTAATTAAATATGTAAAATATTCATCACCAATTAATTTAATATCAAATAAACCACATTTTTCTCCTACATCAGTTTCCTTTAAATCTTCAACTCTATTAACAATAGTTGCACCTGTTGCTCTTGCAATTCTATTATTATCTGATTTTTTAACTCTTCTTAAAGCTGAACAACCACCTTTTAAAAGATAATGTTGAGCTAAATCTGATACACCCTTTTCAGTAATAACTAAATCAGGTTTAAATTTTAAAATTTCATCACACATTAATTTAACTTGTTCTTCTTCAATTTGTAATAATCTATTCCAATCTGAATCATTTGTAATTTCAACATTAGTTTGAGATTCACCCTTTTTATATTCTAATGGACAATCAAGTAAAATAATTCTTGGATTTTCAATATTTCTTCTCATTTTTGGATGTACAACATCTTTATTAAGTAAAATACCATCAAGTACAGTTGAATCTTCAATTTCACCACCTGGAATTTTTTCAATTTTAACATATCTCTTTAAATCGATTTCCATTGGTGATCCCTCTTCTTGAACAAGGACACTTCTAACTGATTTTAATGATAAATCACACATTTTATCAGACCATTTTGAAATATATTTAGTTGAAATTGAAGCAGATATAAGAGTTTTCAATTGATTATCATTATTTAAGTCAACAGGAATTGAAATAGAATGTAAAATATCTAAAGCATCCTCTAATGCTTGCTTTAAAGCTTGAATAATAATAACTGGATGAATATTTTTTTCAATATAAGGATAAGATTGAGCTAAAATTTCACCTGCAAGTATAATAACAGAAGTTGTACCATCACCAACTTCTTCATCTTGAGTTCTACTTAATTCAATCATTGATTTAGCAGCAGGATGAGCAACATCAATTTCTCTTAAAATTGCATGACCATCATTTGTTAAAACTATACCACCCATTGGATCTAATAACATTTTCAACATTGCTTTTGGACCTAAACACGATCTAACAACATCAGCAACAGCTTTAGCAGCTGCAATATTGGCAACTTGAGCCTCTCTTCCAGAAGATCTTTGAGTTGCAGTATTGAGGAACACAACAGGAGCTTGCATATTGTCTAGTTGTCTAGTTGTCTATACTATTCCTATACTTATAATAAATGAAAAGTAATAAATTTTCACCAATTGGAAAAGAAATGAAAATGGCAATTTTCCCAGTGCTCATTTTTCGTTTTCAGAAATTGGACATTGCATGTTTGTTATAGAGGTTTATAGAGGTTAAGTATATAGGATTATATATATACAACGATGATTAGATCTACTTTTAAGACTGTTGGGGTCATTACTAAGGTCTCTGCTGCTACTGCTGCTATCTATGCAACTGCCTCTGCTACTGCTCTTATTTATGAACCATTACAGGAACCTTTCCAAGAATATGTTCCAGGTGGTGAATGGGCATTAGATAAAACTGATTATGTTTGGACTCATAGAGCTCAAATTGCTCATGATATTACCTCATTTGATTATAAAGGTTATTATAATGAACAAGTTGAACAAATTGAATCTAATATTAATAAAATTAAAGAATTAGTTGGAATGGAAGTTGATGAACCAATTAAAAAGAAAATTTCTATAAAGGCGACGACTTCAAAGGATGATAATGATAATTATATTGTACTCTCTAATTCTGATCCAATCCCAGCTGTTCCAACAACTGAAATTGTTGATAAAAATATTAAGAAAGCTCAAATTCCTTTACTTAAAGCTTCAAGTAAGGATGCTGAGCCACTTGTTAATGCAATTAATAAACTTATCTCTGATATTAATGAATCAAGTGAAGTCTCTTCATCTCAAATTACTCAATTAGAGGATGCAATTAAATCTTTTAAGCCAGTTGCTGTGAAAGAAGTAAAGAAAGAAATTCCTATTGATACTAATGCAATTGATAAATTAGCTGAAGAAAAAATGCAAATTTTAAAGGAAAGTTTTGAATCTGAGAAAACTGCTGTTATTAAGGAATTAACTGAAACTGTTGAAGCAACAAAGAAATCTTTAGAATCTAAACATAAGGCAATAATTGAAAATGAAAAAAATTCAATTGAACAAACAATTCATTTAGAATATGAAAATAAATTAAAGCAAAAAGAATTAGAATTATTGAAAAATTTCAATGAATCAATTAATGAAAAAATTGAAACTGAGAGAAATGGTAAATTATCTAATTTAAAGGCATTAAATGATAGAATCAAAACAATTGAACAAATGGAAAATGATTTATCAAAAGTTGCATTATCATATACAACTTTTAAAGAAATTAGAATTTGTTTATCTAAAATTAATTCATTAATTGTATCCAATTCTCCAAGTGATATTAGAGGTGAATCATTAGTAAAGGAAATTTCTAATTTAAAGAAATTATCTGAACCATTAGATAATAAATTAATTAATACAACAATTGAATCATTCCCATCAACCAATGAATTATTACTTAATGGAGGTGTTTTAACACAATCACAAATTTTATCAAGATGGGAATTATTAATACCACAATTAAGATCAGTTTCTTTATTACCTGAAAATCCAGGTATTTTAGGTTATATTTCATCATCATTAGCATCAAAATTATTATGGTCAAAATCAGGTGTACCAATTAAAACCAAAGATGAATTTATTGGTAATGATGTTGAATCAGTTATTGCAAGAGTTAATGATTATTTACAGAAAAATAAATTAGATGATGCAGTTGAAGAAGTTACATCATTAAAGGGTGTTCCAAGAGAAATTGCAAATGATTGGATTGTAGATGCTAGACGTAAATTAGAAATTCAATTCCTTTTAGATATTTTATCAACTGAAGTTAATGTCTCCGCTTAGATGTTGTATATAATATATTCATTTATACATGTAGCTTATATACTATTATTATTATTTTTTATAAATCCCAGTCAATATATTATTAAAATTAACGTGTTATGTTAATAATTATAGATTTTTCAAATTTATTATCGCTGAATTGAAGATACCGTCAACAGTGTTTCTTTTTGGTATATACCAACAATCATGGAAAAGACAGCAGCACCACAGATATATGGAGCAGATGAGATAGATGCTATAGTGTTAGATCCAGGATCTTATACAACACAAGTAGGTTATGCAGGTAATGATCAACCATCACTTATTTTACCATCATATTATGGTAAAAGTAATGATGAATTAATTTTCGATGAAAATGTATTATTTTCAAATAGTAAACCAAATTTAACAATTAATTCAATTATTTCTAATAATATTATCAATGATTGGGAAATTTTCACAAAGCAATATGAATATATTAAAGAAAAATTAGAAATTAATCCATCAACTCAACCATTATTATTAACTGAATCATCATTTAATAATTATAATAATAAATTAAAATCAATGGAATATTTTTTCGAAACTGAAAATTATTGTGCAATGTATACTGTTAAACAACCAACATGTGTAAGTTTTGCACATGGTAGACCTAATTGTTTAATTGTTGATATTGGACATGATTTAACAACTGTTACACCAATTATTGATGGTTTATGTTTAAGAAATCAAGTTAGAGCAACAAAATATGCAGGTAATTTTCTTAATATGCAATTGAAAACTTTCTTAAATGAAAAATCAATTAATTATATACCACAATTTCAAATAAGTAATAAAAATAAAACTTATTGGGGTGATAATGATAATAAACCAATTTTTACATTAAAAAAATTTGATAATCCAATTGATCAATCAGTTATTGATTTTTCATATTTAAGAACATTAAGAGAAATGAAAGAATTATTATTAGAATGTACAATGGATGATGAGATTGAAAATAATAATATTACAAATGAAGTTGAAAGTGAAGAAACTAGATGGTTTGAATTACCAAATGGTCAAAATATTCCATTTACACAATTTGAGAGACAAAAATTATCAAATTCATTATTTAATCCAGATGATTTATTAACAAGTGAAGTTATTGAAAATTATGAAAATCCATTTACTGGTAAAATAAGTGAAATTTTCCAAATACAAAAAAATGAAATAACTAATAAAGATTATATACCATTAAGAAGATCAACAGGTAAAAAGAATGAAGATGGAGAAGAAGAAGAAGGTGGTGATAATAATAATAATAACGTTAATGATGATAAGTCACAAGGTGATATAATACCAAATAATGATAATAA
The DNA here is from genome assembly GCA_030565065.1 of Pichia cephalocereana. Classification (NCBI taxonomy): domain Eukaryota; kingdom Fungi; phylum Ascomycota; class Pichiomycetes; order Pichiales; family Pichiaceae; genus Pichia; species Pichia cephalocereana. The sequence goes on along the minus strand of JAJMAS010000022.1, from coordinate 8,090 downwards.
TAGTACTTCTACTATTGATAAACCTGTTGGATTAACAAAATTAATTCAAAATGTATTGGATAATTTAGATATTGATTTAAAACCTCAATTAGCTAATAATATAGTATTAACAGGATCAAGTACATTAATACCAAGATTAAATGAAAGATTAAATAATGAATTAGTTTTAAATAATCCAAGTTTAAAAATTAGAGTTCATTCAGCTGGTAATTCAATTGAAAGGAAATATGCATCATGGATTGGAGGATCAATTTTATCATCATTAGGTACATTTCATCAATTATGGGTTTCGAAGGCAGAATATGAGGAAGTTGGACCTGATCAATTAATTATTAATAGATTTAGATAGAAAGTATGATATAATTTAGCTAACAAGCACAATTTTGATCATTTGTAGAATTATTATTATTTTGATTTAAATTGATAGTATTTGAATTTTTATTTGTAGTATTGGCGTTATTATTCGATTTCAAATTTTTAATAATTAATTTAATTGCAATATCTTTAAATAATTGATTAACATTTTCACCAGTTTTAGCACTAACTTCAAAATTAAGTAAATTATAAATATTTGTAAATTCATTTACATCATCAATTGAAATTTTCCTTTCATTATTTAAATCTAATTTATTACCTGTAAGTATTATAAGTGTATCCTTATTTGCTTGTCTCTGTAATTCTTTTATCCAATATTTTGCTTTATCTAAACTCTCTAATTGAGTTATATCATAAACAATTATAGCAGCATTTGCATTTCTATAATACATTGAAGCTAATGATCTATACCTTTCTTGACCTGCAGTATCCCATATTTCAAATTTAACAGTAATTCCATTATCATCTATTGTGTCTGTAGTGATATCATCATCGCCACTATTTAATATATCATTTTTAGATAAATGAATTGATTGAGTTAAGAATGCTGCACCAATAGTTGATTCTCTGAATTCATCGAAAGAATTCTTAACAAATCTCTGTACAACTGAAGATTTCCCCACAGCGGATTCTCCTAAGAGTACTATTTTAAATTGTGATTGCTTTGAACGTTGTCTATTCATTGGTTATTGATAGTTTAAGATGAGCCAGTGGTGATATATAAACTGACTTGAGATACAATCTAATCAACGCCCCTCTATATACGATATTCGCGAGTGATATTTTAATATTTTGAATTATTAGTAAGAGAGAAAAAATTTTTTTTTTGCTTTTTTCACTTTGATGGTTGGTTGGTTAGTATAGTTATTTTAATTACTTTATTCTCTTCTTTCTTAGGATTATACAAAGTAAATCAAATAAACATGGCTGCTAGAGCACAATTTGAAAATAGTAATGAAGTTGGTGTTTTTTCTAAATTAACCAATTCTTATTCATTAGTTGCAGTTGGAGGTTCTGAAAATTTTTATTCAGCATTTGAAGCAGAATTAGGTGATGTTATACCAATTATTCATACAACTATTGCAGGTACTAGAATTGTTGGTCGTATGACTGCAGGTAATAGAAGAGGTTTATTAGTTCCAACTCAAACAACAGATCAAGAATTATTACATTTAAGAAATTCAATTCCTGATACTGTTAAAATTCAAAGAATTGAAGAAAGATTATCAGCATTAGGTAATGTTATATGTTGTAATGATTATGTTGCATTAGTACATCCAGATATTGAAAGAGAAACTGAAGAAATTATTGCAGATGTTTTAGGTGTAGAAGTTTTCAAACAAACAATTGCAGGTAATGTCCTTGTTGGTTCATATTGTTCATTATCAAATCAAGGTGGTTTAGTTCATCCTCAAACTTCAATACAAGATCAAGAAGAATTATCATCATTATTACAAGTACCCATTGTTGCAGGTACTGTTAATAGAGGTTCAAATGTTGTTGGTGCAGGTATGGTTGTTAATGATTGGCTTGCAGTTGCAGGTTTAGATACAACAGCACCTGAATTATCTGTTATAGAAAGTATCTTTAGATTACAAGATAATCAACCTGATGCTATTGGTTCTAACTTAAGAGATACTCTTATTGAAACTTATTCATAATAGTGTAGTATCCTATTTAAATAAATACCGTATAATAGCTCTTTTCTTTATAAATTATCTTACGTAATAATCATAATTTCTTAATAGAGGGAAAAAGGGGCAATTTCAGTTATAAGACTTTATATCGCCACCAGGAGAACTTTATACAGAGCCTTCATTTACTTTCTTTTGGCAATTCATCCAGTATGGACTTTTTGGGGTATGTATCATAGGTAATTAACTATTCAAATCATTATACTAACATCCCCACAGTTTACCCAATTTCAATACAAGGTCTCAAGCTTGGAATAAATTGGCTTTATTATGTGCTAAATCATCTAAACAACAACAATATCAAAATAATATCAATATTGATGAATCTGTATCAGATTCATTTAAATTAATTTTATCTAAATTAAAATCTTCAACCGATGAATCAATTACTAATTCTGAATTAAACGTTCTTTTCGCAGTTTGTGATAATGCAATTCATTTTAAATCTGAAATTTATGTTGATTTATTATTCCCATTATTATCTAAATATCTTATATTTTCATCAAATAAATTTTTCAAATCATTAACTTTGTTTAAATTGGAGAATGATATAACTCCTTGGACTAAATTAACTTATCAAATTACTAAAGCTTTGATTCATTTAACTATTAATTTCCCAAAATTTAATCAATTACTTTACATCTCTTTCAGTGATTATATCTCAAAATTAAATTTATTTAATGATTTATATCATCAATTCTCATTAATTGGATTTATTAATGCACTCACTGATAATCCATCTATTATTAATGAAGATATATTTAATTTATTAGTATCTGTTTTCAATCATGATTTCTTTAATTCAATTGAACATATCTTAACTAAAATTGAAAATGAAAATGATATTGAATTAATTTATAATTTTAATGATTTAAATATAGAATATTCTTCATTATATTTTATTGATTTGATTCAAAATTTACAAATTAGTTATTTAAAATTTATTATTCATGCAGATAAGGATCAATCATTAATTGATCGTTTAATGAATTATGAAAATATTTCTTATTCAATTTTAGAGAAAAATTCCAAAATACTTAATGCAATACTTAATTATCAATATAAAATTGACGATTATATTTCTAATTCTTCAGATAGAATTATTAATTCATCAATTTATCGTCGTAAAACTTCATTATTAATTAATGCTTATTCTTTGGAAATTTATAGTTTAAATGTTAAAATTTCAAATTTAAATTTCCAATTTTTAAATGATAAAATTACTAAATATTTATCTGATTTTATGAATTCAATTGAAGATGGTTCAACAACTGCATTGGAAATGATTAGTTCAAACCTTTTAATTAACGTTTTCGCAACTGCTGCTATTCTCTCAGAGGAAAATCAAATTGCAGGTCTTAATATTGTTAAACATTTCCCAATTATAATTCAAAATATTGTTATGCCAACTGATTTTGTTAAAAAAATTGCTAATTGTATTAAACATTGTATGAAAAGTTTATCAAAGGATGATTTAATTTCATTAATTTATACTCTGATTAATATGATCGATAATGATAATAATGCAAATGCAAATGGAAATAATTTAAATTCAAATAAAAGTTTAATTAATGAATCATTAGCAATTGAAAGAAATGATTTAATTGCCAAAAATTTTGTTATCTCAGTTGTTGAAATTTCAAAATCAACTGATGATGAATCAATTTTAACTTTAGTTACAACTTTACTTTATCAAAAAATTAAACCATCTTCAATTGAATTAAACTCAATTTTATTGGATGGTTTAACTGAATTTGTTGATAATATGAATAAAAAAGATTTTACATCATTATTAAAATATTATTATGATGTTTCAGAATCTTCAATTAGAGATAGTCAAGGTTTTAAATTAAGTATTGAAACTTGGAATAAATTTTCAAGAGCAATGTCAAAATCTAAAAATGAAGAATTATATTCAATTTATCTTAAAGGTTTATTATTACAAATTATTTCAAAGGGTGATATTGATGATTTAGAACATCATAGATCAAATCAATTAGTTACTGAATCAGCTAGAGAAATTATACTTTTCCTAAAACCTTTATCTAATTTATTACCAAATATTAATGAAAAACCAAGAATTCCAACTGATAAGGAAACAATTCGTAGATTTCAAGATGCTTGGTTTAATTTAACTGTTCATGGATTTGCTTATAATTCTTCATTATATAAAGAATGTTTACCTGAATTATTAAGAATTGCTCATAGTACTCCACCTTTAGCATCTGAATATACTTGGAATAGAACTGAAACTTCAATTGAAATGAATACAATTTTAAGACGTGGTACTTCAAAAACAACTGAAAGAATTCATAAAGATATTTTGAAAAATATTGTTTCAATTAAAAGTGGTAATTCATTAGATTCTGATAATCAAATGTCAAGACCTGGTTTAATGTTTTTATCTTCAACTTTAATGGTTGAAATGTTAAGAGTTAAAACTGGTGATTGTTCTAAAATTTTAGAATATATGTCAGATCCTTCAGTTATAATTGCAAATTTACAAAATAATGTTTCATTAATTGCTAATTATTGTACAAATCAATATTCTCATGATATGTTAACTAAAAATTCTTATCTTTCAATGGAAAAAGTTACAAATAGATTGAAAACAATTTTCATCTTTTGTTGTCATCGTAATATCGATTTACAAAATACTGCTTTTAAATGTGCTGATATTATATTATCTAAAATTCCTTCAGCTTTATGTTATGAAATTAGTACTTTTGCATTATTAGATATTTTAGCATTATTATTTCAAAGTATAATTGATGCAGATACTAATGAATATGAACCAATGACACAATTTAAATCAAGAGTTACAGATATCGATCTTTTATTATCTGATTCTTATACTTGGAGACAAGAAACTTTAGATAGATTTACATCAAATGCAACACGTTGGATTACAAATACTTTAAGATTATGTGATGGTGATATGAAATCAGTTTTAAGATCTTATGTTATGAAGGCAGATGCATCTCATAGGACAATTAATTATGGTGTTTCATTTGCATTAGATATGGCAAGTAAAATTTTATCAAATGATAGAGAATTTTATCAATTACAAGGATTTCAATCCAAAAAATTGAATTCAACTGCAGGTTTCTTATCACAAACTACATGGAAATCAGATTCAAAAATAATTGAAGCAGGTTTAAGTGATGTTAATAAATTATTTATTAAATTAGATGAAAAAATTTTAAATTTTGTTAATAAAATTAATTCAAAATCTAATAATGAATCATTACATCATAAATTTGTTGATTTAATGGATGATATTGTTAGAGTAATTATCACAGTACCTAACCAAACAACTAAATATATTAAATGGATTGTTAATATTCCATTTGCATTATTTGATTCTTATACAATTGAACATTCAATTGGTTATTGGTTAAATATAATGAATTCAAAGAAAGAATATTCTTCATTACTTTTATCATATATTTTAGAATATTTTGAAAAAACTGCATTTGAAGGTAAAGGTTTATATTCAAGAGAAAATGATTTATTAGATCCTGAATTTAATCCAATGGAATATTTACCAAGTAATAAGGTAATTGTTAGTAATAAAGCTAAAGTTTCATCTTCATCATTTAAATCACATTTATTGTTAATTCGATTTTTATCATCACATTTCCAGGCAACATTATATCAAAGTTCAAATATTTTAAGTATGTTTACAAATTCAATTTTAATTGCAATTGAAAGTTTAAAATCTGCAAGTTTACATCCTTTTGCACGTATGATTAGATTTGAATTAATTAATTTTGGTTGTGAAATTTTGAAACATCATATTCTTTTGAATAGTTCAATGAAGGATAAAATTATTAAAATTTTATTAGATGGTGCATTATCATGGTTTAAAAAAGATGTCACAACACCATTTGGTAACAATAAACTGAAAATTAAGGCAGATTTTGAAATTTTAAATATTGTTGCAAATTATTTTAGTCAAATTCAATTTAAGGATATTAATTTTGAAAAAAGGAAAATTATACTTTTATTATTTATTGATGATGAAATTAATATTTTAAGTTCATGGATTCATCCATTATCTGGAGTTGGTGCATCATCTAAAATTTATAGTAATCATAAACTTGATGATAAAATACTTAAAGATGCTTATTCAATTGATGGTATTTATGCAGTTAATTTAGTTTCAAGATTTGAAAAAATGAATAATATCCCATTATCAATGATTAAAACTTTAAAATCTTTAATTATTAAGAATCCATTTAAAGTTGCTAAATATCCATCAACTTTTAAATATATTAGTGATAGTGATGTTGTTTCAATCGTTGCATGGGCATCAGCTTCACCAGTTGATGCAATTAATAAATTTTTACCACCATATAATAGAAATTCATTAGTTTTACAATATTCGATGCGTTCAATTGAAAGTTTTGATGTTCATTTAACATTTTTCTATGTTCCACAAATTGTTCAAACTATTAGACATGATGATTTAGGTTATATTCGTAGATTTATTTTAGAAACTGCTAATGTTTCACAGTTATTTGCACATCAAATTATTTGGAATATGTCAGCAAATTCATTTAAGGATGAAGATTCAACAATACCTGATTCAATTAAACCTGCATTAGATGAAATTAGAGAAACTATGATTAAAGGATTTTCAGATTATGATAGAGCATATTTTGAAAAAGAATTTTCATTCTTTGGTGATGTTACTGGTATTTCAGGTAAATTAAAACCATTTATTAAAAAATCTAAACCTGAAAAGAAAGCTAAAATTGATGAAGAAATGGCTAAGATTAAAGTTGAGGAAGGTGTTTATTTACCAAGTAATCCTGATGGAACTGTTATTGATATTGATAGGAAATCAGGTAAACCATTACAATCTCATGCAAAGGCACCATTTATGGCAACATTTTATATTAAGAAAAAGAAAGAAGCATATTCAATTGAAGATGCAAAGAAAATTGAAAGTGTGGAGAAAAGTACTGATGATATTGATCAAGATGATAATGATAAAGATCAAGCTTATGAAATTGTTAAAACCAGTGCTATTTTCAAAGTTGGTGATGATTGTAGACAAGATGTTTTAGCATTACAATTAATTTCAATGTTTAGAACTATTTGGATGACAGCAGGTGTTGATGTTTATGTTTTCCCATATAGAGTTACAGCAACTGCACCAGGTTGTGGTATTATTGATGTTTTACCAAGATCAATTTCAAGAGATATGTTAGGTAGAGAAGCAGTTAATGGATTATATGAATATTTTATTTCACAATTTGGATCTGAGACATCACCTGAATTTCAACGTGCTAGAATTAATTTTGTTAAATCACTTGCAGCTTATTCAATTATAACTTATTTATTAGCAATTAAGGATAGACATAATGGTAATATTATGTATGATCAAGATGGTTATATTTTACATATTGATTTTGGATTTTGTTTTGATATTGTTCCAGGTGGTGTTAAATTTGAACAATCACCATTTAAATTAACTAGAGAAATGGTTAGAGTTATGGGTGGTAATGTTAATACACAAGCTTATAAATGGTTTGAAGAATTATGTGTTAAATGTTTCCTTGCATGTAGATTACATATGGATTCATTAATTGGTATGGTTATTCCAATGTTAGAGAGTGGATTACCATGTTTTAAAGCTGCAACAATTAAACATTTAACTCAAAGATTTGCACCTCATAAATCAGATAAAGAAGCATCAGTTTATGTTAGAGGATTAATTAAGAAATCATTTGAAAGTGTTGCAACCAAAGGTTATGATGAATTTCAAAGAATTACCAATGGTATTCCATATTAGACATTTTATTTATTCATTCATTCATTCATTCATTTTGTTATTTATTTTATTATAGACTGTTATTTTATTTAAAAAATTGTGTATATTTTTTTAAAACTGTAAATAAAACTAAAAAAAAAAATTATAAAAAGCAATAATGTATAATACGGGAGTTGGGGGTATGGTGATATGAGTTTTATGGTAATTAGGAACTTAACAAAAAATTTTAACTTCATATC
>JAJMAS010000021.1:0-92105 GCA_030565065.1 Pichia cephalocereana | reverse complement strand
ATCTACACGAAGAGCAATACACTCTTTCCATACACGACGCTCTTCCGATCTAATCGTTTTCAATTATATTTAAGGGGCAGAAGAACACATGGGGAGCCCAATTTATTTTAATTTACGTAATATTTTAATACTAACACATGCTCATTTTCTCGGTAATTGACTTTATTTTTTTTATTTTTTTTAATTCATGAAAATTCAATTATTTTCACCACTGCTAACAACAACTAACTGTTGACCTTTTTCTGATAGATTTTGTTTCAAATTTAGGACTTGGAAACTTTACCACTAAATTATCATATTCTTTATATAAATTTCTACAAAATTTTTTGTACATTGCGTTAAACTTGTAATACTCTTTAATAACATGAGATTTTTCATATCTGAAAATAAAATTAGCAATTTTATAAAATAAACTTGTTAATTCCAATCCTGGAAAATTCCTTATTTCTTCTTTAAGTTGAGAATTAAATTGAAGATCTTTCAAAGTAGCATCCACAAGTGTTAAAATTTCTCTTTTTCTATAATAGATATAATCGTTAGTAATCTATCTTCAATAATTAAAATATATAGACGATTCATACTTTTCAATTTTCTCTATACATCTGTCTGCATAGAGAATTTCTTTTCCTCTTGGTATTGCTGTTTTGGATATTTTCATTTATCATGTAGAAATTGTGAAGATTCCTTTTTTTATTTTGTAAAAATCGTTATAGCTTTAGAAGGAATTTAAGACTCGTTTGTATTTTACTTATATAGGAAACGCGTTATCAGATAACTGATTGTCACGTATAATCTTTGTGGGTCGATAAGACGATTATATAGATTTTTTTTTTATTGACAAAACACGACGCGTAAGGGATGATTGAAATTATTTTATTGATTTGTGCATGAAGAATTTAGCAAATTAATGTTATTATTAATTCAAAAAGTTTGAATAGATTAATTATAAACCATTACAAAAAACTTACTATCATCAAATGGAAGTGTTTGAACAACTGGAAGAAAATTCAGAAAAGAATGCTAATTATTTATTAGTAAACAATAATTTAGAAAAATCAAATAATACCGATGAAGATAATAGTGATATTGATAATAAGACTGATAATACTGATACTGACAATAATGATGATAATGATAATGATGATTATTTAGCACATCATTCCAAAATTTTATCTCAACAATTTGGTATTCAAAATGATGATGATATAAATACAAGTACTAATAATAACGATAAAACTAAATCTCGTGATTTAACAAGTGTAGTTCAAAAGATGAAACTTAAATTATTACAAAGAGAAGAGAAAAAGAAAGCTCAAGATAATATAATATTATCTAAAGAAACTTCAACTCAAATTCAAATACAAGATCAATCAACTCAAATTGTAATCACTCAAGATTTAAATGATGAAAATATTTTCCAAACTCAACCTATAAAGTCTACACCCAGTGATAAATTTAATGAAATTTCATCAAATATTATACAAACTAATGAAAATGATAATATAGAAAATGATAATAAAGAAAATGATAATCTAGTAACTGAAGAAATATCTACTAATGTTATACAAAATAATCATAATGATAAGGAAGATGACGATGATGATGATGATGATGATGATGAAATAATTAAAGTCAAACCTCGTGCCCTTAAAATTACTGATGAAGACACCAATCGTGAAGAAGAAGACGATAATTATGATAACGAAGACGACGATGATGATGATGATGATGATGATGATGATGATGATGATGATGATGATGAGATTATCAAACCAACACAAAGAAGAAACCGTATTATTGATGAAAATACAGCTAATAGTGAATCAAACGGAAATACAACATCAAATACGACTTCATTATTTGTTCAAGATAATGATGATGGTGATGATGATGGTGATAGCATTGAAGATCAAGTTAATGCATTTCACAAAATGACAAAAGAACATGATTTTCTATCCAGGAAAGTTTCAGCAGCAAATGAACATCACACTGAAGATGATTATCTGCTGAATAAATCAAAAATGACTTTAAATCGTAAAGAAATAATTGAAGAGAATAAAATCAAACGTGAAGAATTAGCTAGACAATTTCTTCAAAATGAACTACTCAAAAAGGCTGCTGCCAAAATTGAAAAAATTAATCCAACTTCTTATTCAAAGCAAAAATTATTAAGTTCGTTAAAGGCGGCTGCTTCAAATTCTGATAATGATGATTCTCATAATGAAATTAACAGCACAAAAATTGAAGTTGTCAAAAAGGAAAATATTGATTCTGATAACACACAATTTTCAAATTTAGATTCGCAGGATATTAATTCACCTTCAACTTCTCCACCTGTTGAAAATCATAAAAGGAAAATAACCATTAAAAGTGTTTTGAAAAGTTGGAAAACTTCATCAACACATGATCCTGATTCAAAGTTAGTTGACTTAAAAACTGAAAAGACAGATGATATAAATATTACAACACAGATCAATCTCGATGATTCCTCAGATGATGAAGATGATGATATGGACGTATCAATGATTAAAAAGACTAAAACTTTAGATATAAAATTATTATTATCAAAAAAACAAAAGACTAAAATAGAGAAAGTTCAAAAAGAAACTTTAGCTGATAAAATCAAGAAACTTAATGCTAAACAATTGAAAATGAAATATATGAAATCATTAAATGATGATCAATATAATCTTAAATCAAATAAAGAGAATGGTGATTTAACTGATGAAATGTTAGCTAAAATGTTATATGAGGAACAAATTAAAAATTCTAAACGTTTAAAACAACAAAATAAACTTGAAAAACAAAAAGAACTATTAAGAAACGGTAAATTCCCATCTCATGATGATGAATCTGATGATGATCCAGAATTTAGTGAATATTCAAGTGAATTTGATATGTCTGATGAAGAAGAACAAGATGAAAATGAAAATCCAGAAGAAAATAATGAAGATAAAGGTGAAATTATTATTGAAGATAATGAAAAAGAATCTGAACCGGTTATATCAACACAAAATATTCAAGATGATGCACCATTTAAATTAACTCAAAATGATGCATTGAAAGATTTTAATTTTTCATTTGGTGAACTTGCTGATCAAGATCCAACTCAAAAATCTCAATCACATTTAAAAACTCAAGAAAAATTCAAGAAATTGAAAAATATCAGTATGACTGAACTTCAAGAGGAAAATTCATCAAACTCAATATCAATAGATAATCAATCAAGAATATCAAATGATATTTCATTTTTAACAAAACAATTAAATAATGCTGATATAGATGAAAATCAAATTCAAAAAAGTGATAGTAATGATGAATCAAATAAAATAAATTTTAAAGAACTTCTTGATTCGCAAAATCTCATTCTTGAAACTCAAATTGATCAACCTTTAGAATTAACCCAAACTGTCTCACAATCTTCAAATACCCAAAATGATAATAATTTATTCGAATCAAGTACACAAAACCTTGAGAGAACAGAGACAGTAGAAATTGAGAAAACTGATACAGTTGATGATACTATGGATACCAAGCAAATGGAAAAGAAAGCAGAAAATGATGATGATGACAATGACGATGATGATGATGATGATGAAAAGATTAAAGTTCCAAGAAAGGTACGACTTGACAATAACTCTGATGATGATGATTCTGAAGTTGAAGAAACTGAGGAAGATAGACAAAAAGTTGCAGAATTAATTAAGTTAGCTAAAAAGAAAAAAAGAGAATTAGCTAAACAACGTGAACGTGAATTTAAGTCCAAAGGTTTAGGTGATATTATGGAAAATGAAGCAGTTGAATCTGATGATGAATATCACGGAGTTGGTGGTGCAGATAAAGATTTATCAGATGAAGAAAATAGTGAAGATGAAAAATTAATTGATGATGCAAGTAATATTCAAATTGATGAACATGAAATGAGACGTTATCAACTTGAGAATGAATTGAAGGAAGATCAAGAAAAAGTTTCAAAAACTTTTAAAGATGTTAAAACTCATAATTTAGCTAAAAGAAGAGCAAAAGATGGCGTTTATGCAGTTGATTTATCCGATGATGAAGATGGTGAAGAGAATGAAGAATTATTACGTTGGCGTGAGTTAATAAGGAGACGTAAAATTAAAGAAAGGAAAGAGTTTATGGCAAATAATAAATATAATATTTCAGAAAATGATCCAAAGAAACCGTTCTTTGATACAATGGCAGTTAATTTACCTTCACATATTTCAATTTATAAAGATTCAGTATCGTTAACTGAACTTGATGATGATAATTCTGATAATGAAGCTAAAGATGTAAATGATAATGATACAATTACTAAGAGAGATTTTCAGGATTATTACAATAATACAAATAGTGAAGTTCCATCTTCTAGTGCTTCATTGAAAAGACGTAAACTTAATAAGGTTAAATCGTTTAATGATGATGATGATATTAGATTTTGTTCATTCAAAGATCAAGAATATGAAAGAGCAAGAAATGATGTTTTATCAACTGATGAGGAAGATGATAATGATCATGATGGTTCTAAACAATTAAGAATGTTAAAGAAGAAAACTTCTGTTAAACTGCAAAGGAGAAGTCATTTAAATAGATCAACAACTAGTATTTCTGAAGATGTACATGATGAATTTTCAGTTGGACTTTTATCAAATAAATCTAATTCAATTACTGCATCATTCAAAAAGATTACAGAGAAAAAGGTTAAAATTAGTGCTAATACAGGTAAAATTATTAGGGATGTCCAAGTTACAACATCATCTAAATCAATTGCTAATTCTAAAGTTGCTGTTTCCAGGCTAACATCAAATGAATCTGATAGTAATAATTTAATGAAAAAACCTATAAAAGGATCGGGTATTGATAGACTTGATAGAATGCTTGCTAAAGGTAGAAAGCTGGGTATCAAAAAATTATCAAAGCATCACTGATTGGTAGTCTTTATAGAAAATTGTGTACATTATAGTTTTATAAATTTTATTTATTATAGCAAAGAAGTAGATTATATTATTATAAAGTTGATTGGTTGTTACGCATTTGATACAAACCAAATAAAAGGGTATTTTTTTTTATGGTTCATTGGCCAGTGCATCTCTTAATGCACTATAACTGACCCTTGAACTAACCACTGAGTTTTGATTGAAACTGGAGCCGTATCCATGTCTTACCATACGTCTTCCATTTCTATCAATTGTAAGAGATGAAGAAGATGAGTTGAAAGTTGGACGTTCATTCAAAATATTTCTATTCAAGTTTATTGGTTTTGTAGATTTATGTGGGTGGGCTCCTTTTTGTCTTTCTCTATCCAAATAACTCTCTGTTGGCAATGTTTCGGAGTCATTGTTAATTATAGTGTCCATGTCAGCACTCATAAAGGTGGAACTTGGAATAAAGCTTTTAATCCAAGATGAAATTGGTTCATCATTGGTATAATCATCATTTATTGATGAAGCTTGATTACTCAATTTTGGAACTGAAATAGGAGTTGAAAATATTTTTGAAGGTATCCAAGAGTTGAGTAATGGAGTTTTAGAAACATCTTCATGAATTTGAGTTTTATCAGAACATGTAGGTGATGAAATATTCAAATTATTGACATTGGAATTTAAAATGTTTAACATATCGTCATGCACGTTAGTGTTATCTTTGAATGTATTAAATGAAGCAGTATATGGTTGGGCAGACGATGATACAATTGGATTATTAGGTTTCAACCATTTCATAGTTTGAGCCTTAAGATCAAGATTTTTCTCCCTTAGTGGATAATATTTTGTTGACTTTGGATCAACGGAAAATATACTTTCATGTGACTTACTTCGTTTTAATGTCATAATTGATGGCTTCTTGAAAACCAACGGTGTTACATTTTCACTGCCATAACTATCAGTTGAGTCAGAATCAGATAATCCTTCGTTTATATTATTAATATATTCATCATAGTCTATATCACTGTAACTGTCGGTAACTAAGGTTTTACTTAGAGAGTATCTTTTCTTTCTTTTGTACCTTGGTTTTATGATTGATGTATTATTTTGATCAAATGAAAAGAGTGAGTCAGTAATTCCGGTATGTTTGAGTTTATCATTTAAGAATCTTTTATTCAAAGCAGCTCCATCAGACACAAAATGACGTAGAGATTCATCACTTGAATTTTCACCTGGGGATCTATTAGGTAATGATATATGATATCGAAGTTGTCTTTTATCAAAAGATATTGTAATGTCTTGGTAGGTATCCTGATCAGATTCCATCATTTCTGAATGAACATTACCACGCAAATCATCAAAAAGTTCAAATGTTTCATCAACTCCCTCATCAATTGGTGGAAGATCAATTAATTCCAATTGTCTTTTCATTGATTTCGAAGAAGCTTTACCTCTAATAGTTTTATTATTTTGTATTCTCTTCTCTATGCTATCATATAATGGGTTTTCACTCATAGTATTTATTTTGAATCCTTTCAATGGGTAAATATCTACTTCTTTTTTTGTTTGCATAGGTGTCATATTTTGATTGAAATTTAAGAAACTTTCCATTTTTAATAACTTCTTTTCTTTTTGGATATCATTAGGATTTCGTTTTTTTTCTTTAATTGTTGAAAGAGATATCTCAGAAGATGAGTAACCTTCATCCATTGATGGTTGTGCATCTGAGTTTGAGAATATGGAAGTTGATCTAATCTCTGAATGTTGTGAAATAATAGATTTATCATTAAATGAACGATTTTTCGGTATGTGACCATTGACAACTGCTAATTGTTCTTTTAAATAATCAAATTCCGTACACAGATTATCCAATGTAGTCTCAGTTGTTCTCCATTCAATTTTAGAATTAAAATCATCAGGTTCAAATGAATAAGTATCATCTTTAACTCTATGTTTTTTTTCAAGATTATTAACTTGCTTTTGTAAAAATTCACATCTTAGATTTAGAGAAGTCATATGTTGTTCAAAAATATCTAAATTCTCTAGTTGAGTTTCAATATTATACAATTGATCATTTTTGGCTGATATTTCCCTATTCAATAATGATAGCCTCTTTTGTAAACTTTTATTGACATCTAGTACTTTTTTAGATTCCCTCTCTTGAGAAGATAACCCAATTCTAAAAGAATGCATTATAGGAGACAAGTAAAATATTTTTCTAACTTGACCTCTTCCCTTTTCTTATAGCAAAATCTAAAGCACTGCCTTACCAGATATAAAGTAAACAAGAGAGTAAATAAATGTAACTCATCACAAAGTAAACTAAAGTTTTATTTATTTTGTACAAGTCAAATCAAATCAAATCAAATCAAAAGAACTGTTGAAGAGATGTTTTTTCATTACAATGCAACTGTTTAAAAAAATCTTTGTTTACCTTTTGCCAGATCGGGACAAACGCGGTACAAATTATGGCTCTTATCAATAGAGAGGGTCTTGTGACAGTAATATAGGTTTAAAGTATATTATTTAGTAAAGGGTATAATGTTATATATATAAGTTACATAAGTTAAAGGGTAAAGTTATCAATTAGCTTTAATTGTTCAGCAATATCAGATTGCACTTTTTTCTGTTTTTCTTCAGTCTTGGCATCATTAGCCAAATCTTTCTTCAGTTTATCTGTGTTCAAACTTGATAATCCAACTTCTTTCTTATTCTCGGAATCGCTCTCGTTGCCATCAACGGTGGCTTTTGTGTCAGTATTTGTTTCCATTGACATCATTATATTCATTATGTCATCTTCAGTAGTATTATTATCCATTTTTTCAATCATCGCTTTAACACTCTTACTCATTGACTTTTGTTTGGTCTTTGACAATGGCTTATTTGGTTTCTTTATCTTATCATTTTTATTCTTTGATTTCTTATTATTATTCTTACCACGAAGCATCTCTGTATGTTGTTTAAAGAAGTAAAATCATGCTTAAATTTCTATTACCAGCTAACATGAATTTTTTCTGAAAAAAAAATTTTTTTTGAAGATGAGAAATTTCCTAAACGGGGTTACCTCGAATAAAAAAATTTTCACATCATTAACTCAGATTAAAGGTTTAAATTAATACTTTACTGTTTCTTTTAAAAGATTTTGAAACAACGAAGAATTAAATAATACAATGGTTTCAACACATAAAAAAGAAAAACCTTGGGATACTCCGGATATTGATAAATGGAAGATTGATGAATTCAAACCAGAAGATAATGCAAGTGGATCTGCATTCCTTGAAGAATCATCATTCATGACACTTTTTCCAAAATATAGAGAAGAATATCTTAAATCTGTATGGGCAGATGTTACAAAGGCTCTTCAAAGACATCATATTGATTGTACTCTAGATTTGGTTGAAGGTTCCATGACTGTTAAAACTACCAAGAAAACTTTTGACCCTGTTCAAATTTTAAATGCAAGAGATTTAATAAAATTATTAGCAAGATCAGTTCCATTCCCTCAAGCTGTTAAAATTTTACAAGATGATGTTGCATGTGAAGTGATAAAGATTGATGGTTATTGTTCAAATAAAGAAAGATTTATTAAGAGAAGACAAAGATTAATTGGTCCAAGTGGTAATACTTTAAAGGCTTTAGAATTATTGACTGATTGTTATATGTTAGTTCAAGGTAACACAGTTGCAGTTATGGGACCTCATCAAGGTTTGAAAACTTTAAGACGAGTAATTGAAGATTGTATGCAAAATATTCATCCAGTTTATCATATTAAAGAATTAATGATTAAAAAAGAATTAGCTAAAAATCCTGATTTAGCAGAAGAAAATTGGTCAAGATTTTTACCACAGTTTAAGAAGAAGAGTGTTGCACGTAAGAAACCTAAACAATCTAAAGAAAAGGCTAAGGTTTACACACCATTCCCTCCACAACAATTACCTCGTAAGGTCGATCTTCAAATTGAATCTGGTGAATATTTCTTAAGTAAAAAAGAAAAGAAGGTTAAAGAATTACAAGAAAAGAAAAAGAAACAAGATGAGATGAAAGAAGTAAGGCAAGAAGAAAGAGCAAAAGATTACGTAGCTCCTAAAGAAGATGTAAGAGAAAATCCACTTTTGAAAAAGAGTAAAAAGAGAAAGAATGATGACGTTGAGGGTGATGATACTGAAAATACTGGAACTTCTGAAGGTAAAAAAGAAAAGAAAGAAAAGAGAAGTAAAAAGGATAAGAAACGTAAATCTTCTGAAGAATGATTTTACTTTAAATCATCTACATTTTCGCATGCTATTATATTATCATTTGTATACAATTTTTTTATAAATTAAGGTTAGATAGATCATTTTCACCTATATTTGGGTATATTTTAAAAGAAAGCTAGATTAATACACTATGGTTTCCATTGTTTGGCTTGAGTAACTGATGCCATATTTTCACCAATAATTGAAAGTGTTCCATCATTAAGAGTTAATCGATTTACTGTAATATTATCAGAATTATTGTTATTTGTCAATGTACTTTCATCTTTCCATATGGAACTTGAATCTTCATTTGCTTTACGCATTTTCTCTTCTTGGTCTTTTATGATTCTATCCAGTGAATCTGTAGCACTGTACTCACTATCGTGTTGATTTTGGAAAACTTTATAGTTTTCAGATAAATAATGATCCATACGTGGTTTGGATTCAGTAGGTGTTGGTACGTAGTTGGTTTTAGCTTTAATGTATTGATTTCTAATATTTTGAATTATTTTGGAAAGTTTGGGTATTGAAGTATCATAATTCTCCTGATACAACAAAGTTTTGAAACTTTCAACATCAAATGGTTCCCTCAGAGTAGACTCTGAATCCTTTTGAACATTGTCATTTGATTTCTTTGTCTTCTCATCTAAAATAAAATTATCAGCACCATCGTCATCACTTTTACCACCAGTTGAACTAACGTCATCAGGATATTTTTCAAAGTTATTAGTCGTTTGTCTTTTCCTAATTCTCCATTCTCTTACTAGCAATATTGACAATCCAACCATACTAAACAAAAACCAAATACCAAGAATACATAAGGAAATGTAGAGCAATATCATATTTTGATGTTTATAAAATTTAATTACTTGATGTATTATATTCCTTGCTTTATTCCTGAATTTTTCAACAGAATCATCAAATGAATCATTAACATTAGCAGCTTTAATAGATGCCATTTCAGCTAAAATCTTTTTTGGATTCAATTCTGGCATTTCTAAATGTGCATTATCTGATAACCATGTCATTGCCTTTTCAATTTTTTTAAGTTTGGATTCGATGACACATCCTACAATCTGTTCAATTGGTTCATATAATGGAGTTCCTTTGAACAATTCATCTAAAGCTTTATTCATCTTTTCATCAAATTCTGAAACTGTATCATTAATTGACATAGCTGCAGTATCGACCCACGCAAACAAATTATCATTGATATCATCTTGATAATCACCTATATAATTATTCATCTCATTTGTCCACTGATTCAAAGAATCATTAAATGATCCATATATTTGAGTTTGGGTATTATGAAAAAGCTCGTTTCCTTTCTGTGAGAAGTCAAGGTTGGAAATAAATGACAGAATTATGAATTGACAAATAACAGTTGCAATACCTAATAAACCTAGTAATAGGAATGATAGCAAAAAGGGTGATGCAGAATAATTGAAAAACCACCGTATATTGTTTATTAATATAGGATTTCTTAAACGGAATATTTTTTCAGTAACAATTGAACTTATAAAATTAGATGTTCTATCCTGCATAATTTTAATAACTTCAATATTATATTTCTTTTTACTTGAAGATTTAATAAATGATTCATTTGTAAAATTTAAATGATTTGCAGCTTCCATTGATCTCCTCCAATCTTTTAATTCTCTGTAAAATTCATAACCGATAAGCAATAATGCAGCTAATCCAATAATTCCCATAATAACATGTGTTGTTACTTGAGCAACATTGATCATATCAACGTAAATTTCATTTATTTTAGCACTCCCATTACTAAAATCAAGTTGAGTTTTAGGTGGTACATACATAGACTCTGCATCAAATGTATTATTTAAATGAGTATTAACTTGTCTTTTCAATTCACCGAATGGTTTATCGATTATTTTCCGTGTGAAATTTTGAACATCAGTAAAATCAGGTATTTTATCCTTTAAACCTTCAATTTTATCATTAATACTACCTGGTATTTGCCAATCTTGCATATTCTTAATAGTCAAATTAACTTTATTTAATTTTTCATCTAAATTAGATTGTTGATTAGTCTTACCACCCGTTTTAAATAAATGTTTTAATGCATCACCTGTATCATCAGCCGTATGTATCACATCATTTATTACATCTGATAAATCGCCTAATCCAACATTCAATTCCTTTGCAAATGAAATTAATGTATCATTAGCAGTAGTTATAACACTTTCAGTTGCATTTAATGCTACCATAACAGTATCGTCAATAACGGCAGTTAATAAGCAAGCATAAGTACCAACTGATAATTCAATTATGAACATTATTAGTTCTTCACTTGCAGTAATCATTAAAGTCAGAGTTTTCATTAAACCATGATTTGCTGATTCTATGGATTTAGCAATCATAAGATTTGAAGCTTTTGATATATAGTGTGGGAATGAAACAATATCTGATGCATAGATACCTATTGAATCATATAATACATGAGTTTGAGATTTAGCTTGTTCCAATGAATTAACTAATGAGTTTAGGAAAAATAATAGCTTTATAATAAACAGTAATAAAAAGACGGTATATGGATTCAGTAATAATTGTGTTAGTTTCTCCTTCAAATTCAAATATGGTCTTCTGTAGTAGTTTGTCTCAATAGTAGACGGATGAGTAAACGTTGTTGTCATTAGTTGATGATAAGGGTATAAAGAATGTAATCACCCAAAAGAAAAGTGTATGTAGAGCATTATCATAATATTAGATTTCATACATCTGGTTATATGGTATTGTAATACTCTTGATTGTGTATCAGAGGTATATCACAATTATGCAAAGATCTAATTATTGCAAAACATTCATGTTAACGTTCTGCAACCAACATGAAACAAGGGTGAGAGATTTAAAAAAATGTTTACGTAATGAATCATTGATGATTCCCTCAGTTATCAATCTTATCGTGGATTCACTTTATCGTGGATTTATTTATACAGTAAACTGATGATGAGTATAGGTGGATCATCACTATAGTTGGAAAATGAATTTGTGATGTTAAATAATAACAATGTTAACGTTTTATAGAAATATTATAAAATAATAGATATTTAAATATCTAAACCATCAGTTGAACCCCAACTGTAAATATTCCAACCTAATGAACCTGCTTCATCACCATAAAGAAGTTTACATTCATCACCCCTTGATGCACCTGCTGCAACAATAGCAGGTAAAAGATGTTCATTTGTAGGATGAGCAGCTTTATATAATTTATTCCATTCTGGATTTCTTGGTAATTGCTTCAATGCCTCTAATTGATCTTCACGTTTTGTATCAAGTAAAAGTTTATTTAAAATTTCATGGAATGGTTTGTTATAAGGTAATGGATCATTACCTAAAGCTCTAGCCATATGAGAGTCTCTTAAATTATGAACTGACATACCAGAGAATAAAATTGCACCATTCAAATCTCTATATTTACTTAAAGCTTCACCTAATCTATAATGAATTTCAATATCAGGAGTACCTGCAAGTGAAACTTGAATTAATGGTACCTCGACATCTAATTTATTGGAATCTGCAATAGTTGGATCACCAAATGCAACTTTTAAAGGAACGAAAACACCATGATCAATACCTCTTTCTTGAGTTTTAGATTGAAACCAATCTGATTCTTTTAAAGTTTTGACAATATCATTTGCAATAAATTTATTTGAAACTGTATGAAATTGAGTTTCATAATACTTTTGTGGGAATCCATAATAATCATAAATTAAACCATTTTCATCTGATCTAATTTTTTTAGAAGTTACAGAATTTTGAGTATACCAAGCTTCACCAATACCAGGTAATGCACCTTCGATTTCATCAGGTCTATTTGTTTGCCAATGAGCTGATATAACTATAATAAAATCAGGTTTAATTTTATTTTGAATATATCTACCAACTTTTTTAGTTGTTTCCCAAGCACCAGGATTATCAATACCATCAGCAAAATCTGGACCACCATGAGAGAAAAAGAAAAGTGGTAATGGTTTATTTTTTGGAGATTCATTAAATACGAAATGTTCAGATTCAGCCATTGTTATATTTTTAATGTTATTAATTATTCTTGTCGATGATTTATTTGCAGAATTTAAAAAATTATAAAAGATAGACATTGAAATTATAATTAAAGCAATGAGAATATGACTAGTATTTATACCAATATTCATTCATTCATCCATTTGATGTTAATGCGAAAAAATGTCTCTATTTAAACCACAATGTATTGTTCATTAAAAGAGTTGTACAACCACATTAATAAGAGACATCGATTATTAAAGCTGACAAACCAACGTTGCACAGCCGGAAAGGTGATTTTATTATGAGATTCATTACACTGCCGACTTTTTAAATTATTAATCCACAGTCAACAGCCAGTATTATAAGGTTTATTAAGCTTATATACAATGGTTCGTAAGAATTGTGGGTAACTGTGATAATGGTATTTGTTGTTATGTTAAGAATATAAACAAATATTAAATAATCCGCTAATATAAGGTAATTAAATTAATTAATCAAAGAAATGAAATGAAATGAAATGAAATGAAATGAAATGAAAATAGTATATAGAATAGTACAGTATAATACTAGTATCTGTCACCTGTACCTGCCATTGGTGGGAATTCAGTATTATCAGTATCCAGTACATGTTTACATTTACACCAATCTCTTTCCTTATCAGGGTAACTATTCATAATTGATGCAATATGAGATTTTTCAACGGATTTTGGTGTTGTTGATGTACTTGTCCATGAAACTCCATTACATAATGGACAAATTGCAGTATTTGCTGTATTTGTTGTGTTAGAATCGGATGTAACTGGAATTGAAATTGGAATTGGAATTGATTTTGATGAACTCATTTGTGTATTGTTTTATAATAAAGGAATGTTACTTGTCAGTAGTAGAAAGAGCAGCAGAAGAATAATAAAAAGAGTAATGTTATTCAAATGAAAAGAAAAGAAAAGAAAAGAAAAGAAGAAGGGAAGTGTTATGATTATAATATAATTATCAATACCAAAATACCCTATGTTACACCCCACATTTTCCAACAAATCAGGGAAAAGAGACCGTTACTTTAAAGTCACACTATAAAAAAGCTTATAATAGGGAAAAAGGCAACAGCTGTTCCCCTGCGATAACCTTATCTGTGGGAAAATTTTTCATGGGGGTGGGTGTAATATAGTCCTCAATATGTACTTACGTAATCCTAAGAAGTTAGAGTACAACATTAGGGGATTAGTTACATTATAGTTTAGTTAGTTATAGTATTTATAGTTCTTATATAGACGAAGTATTGTTGGTCCTAGAAGGAGATATATTGGTAGAAGATTACAACTTTATTACAGTGGGATATATTTATCGGATATTGAATCATCTCCGGGATTTGTTTTTAATTTTAAGACTTCATTATCAAATATTATACGGTGTATTATCTTTTAATTAAATTATATAAGTATATTCTCTATTTATAAACTAAGCATTCTCAATGATAACATCAGCATCTTCATCTGCTTCAACTTCAAATGTAATATTTGGCATTAAATTATTAGTTTCTTTATTATTTACTGGAACAATTTTTTCAACAATTCTATCAACTGGAACAACTTTCTCAATAATTCTTTCAATAACTTTTTCAACAACAATTGGTTTCTGTTTTGACGCCTCGGTTTTCTCTTCTACCTTAGCAACATAACCTTCCTCTTGTTGTGGAATATATGTTGGACCAACAGTTTCAGTAATATCACCCATACCCCAAAATGTCATCATACAAAGGAAACCTGTTGCTATTGCAACTTCTAAATCTGCCTTATTTTCATCAATTGTTAATTCATAATCAAATTTTCTTTGTCTCATTAATCTAACATGTGCAATACGTTCCCTAGTTTCTTCTTCATTACCACCTGGATTTGTAATTCTTTCTAAAAATTTACTACCTCTTGTCCAAACATATTTATGACCATCATTAAGATAAAAAGTTCTTAATCTACCTGATAAACCATTTTCAGCTTGTAAAACTCTATGTTGTAAACCTTGCTTTTTATGGAAATCAAAAGATTTCAAAAAAAAACCTGCTCTAATTGTAACAATCTCATGTCTATTAGGATATGTAAACATTGACCAAGTTGGAGTTGATGCACTCTCTCTTTCAATTGTATAAATCTTATTACCTTTATGATCAAAGATATTAATTTTTGTTTGTCTACTTTTATTATCCCTTCTAATATGAACAGATTTTGTTGGTACTAAAGGTACAAAATTTGCATCAGTTGAATGTAAATCAATTACAGGTTTAATATATGCATGTTGAATAAAATAGGTAGCAATAGTAATTAAAGTACTTTGCACATAAACTGCCGGAGATTCAAAAATAGGCATGTTTAAGGTATTTAAAAGATTTTAAAAATTTAGTTACTTAATTTGACTAATTGGTAGCAAAAGAGGTTTTGAAAAATTAAAATTATTCAGATCCTTGATAAATGAAATATATTAAAATAGATGAAAAGCAAAGAAATAGTAAAAAAAGGAGTGTAAATTAAAGAAATATTAATTCTAAGGAATACAAAAGACAGTTAAACACTTTTATATTGGGCATTTAAGCAACTAATTGCCTTGTTATAAAGAGGGATATTCCTTCTTTATTCATACACCACAACAGAGAAAATGTCGTGGGGATTGAATTAATTTGATGAATATTATTACATAAGCATGTTTTTCAGTAAGGTTCTTAATTATATACTTTACATTGCAGAACATGTCTACGATGGGTTTTATGATGTTGGTACATCAATATTATTACTTTATTAGTGTTGAATCTGTATTAAGGTTTTTTTCTCTATGTAGATTAATAATATTATACTAGTTGAGTTAATTTAAAATTAATTTAAAAAATATTCCAAGCATCTTCGGCACCATGACACATTTTACTACAAGCAACAGATGCTGATAATGGATATTCTGATAAACCAATTTTTTCATCTATCATTTCATCAGCAAAATTATCTTTACCCCTTGCCATTGCACCAACGAAAACACATAAACTTTCATCATCATCTAATGTTTTAATATAATCTTGTGCTTTAACAACTTCTGCATCAAATGATAATGTAATTTTACGACATTTAGTTGGCAAATGATCTGTAATAGGATTTTTAATAACTTTTAATAATTTTTCCTCAGAATCAACACTTCTAATTGATAATTGATGAAGTAATTGAACCATTAAACCTGAAAATCTTTTAAATGTTCTTGGAATTCTAACTGATGGATTAACTTCAATTAAAACATTTTTAGCTGTTAAAATATATACTTGTAATTTACCCGCTTTATTTACTGGTGAATCTAATAATGTCAATAAACATTGATGTGTAATATCTGGTCTTGCTTCTGAAATATCACGTCCCATCTTTCTTAATAAACCTTGATGATCATCACAATTTAATAAAACATATTTATTATGTCCCGGTCCACTACTACTTGTAACTTTTTGTGTCTCTAAACATGCTTGTGTCAAAACTACTATTAGCCTTTGTGTAGTTTTATCATTAGAATTTAATGCCTTTGGTTGTTGTGGAACAAGTGATGCTTCTGGTACATCTCTTTTAATCCCACGCTTTTTGGCATTTAATGCATCTCTCTCCTTAGAATCACTGACCATTTCCTAAATTAACTTTAGTCTTTTGGAGATCAATCAAAGCAAGTTTTAATATTCAAGTTGATATAAATTTAAGGTGTGGAACTGAAAAAAAAATTTTATTTCCATTTCTTATTATCTTAAAAATGCGGAACCGGTGTTAAGCAATTTCTCAGTGATTCAATGCTCAGCTTAAAGACTTGTAATATCAGGTAGAAGAATAATTAGTGAATCTACTCATGCCATTACGATGAGTGATAATGATTCATTTGGAGATGATGATGAATTTGATTTTGATGCAGTTTATAAAGTAGCTGAAAAGGTTCAGCAACTACAAAATACCCAATTACAAACACAATTAAAATCACAAACGCCAAAATTAATTCAAGATAATAACAGCAATCAAAACAATATAAATAATAAGAGTATCAATAATGATCAAATATATGAAATTAAGGGAGAAAATGCAATTTTGAGAGGTCAAATTGCTAAATTACAGAAAGAACAAACTGAACTACAAAATAAGTTAAAATTAGATTTTGATCAATTATTAAAGAATAAAGATCTAAATATTGAATCATTAACTGATACTATAAATAAATTAAAATCAGAGAATGAATTTTTAGTATCTGAAAATAAAAATTTATACCAATCAAATAGTAAAAAAAGGAAAATCAAATCAAATGAATCATACTCGGAATATGATATATCAAATGGTAATAATTCAAATAATTTGATTTCTACATCAACTCAAAATACTTCAGGTGTTTTATCGCCAAAGAATAACAATGATATTAATGAAGTATTGAATTCTATTCCAGATGATAATGTAAAAGAAGAAGTTAAAGTTATATTGATGAATCAAGCTACCTTTTTCCAAGATGAGAAGACATTATTTATAGAAGC
The DNA here is from genome assembly GCA_030565065.1 of Pichia cephalocereana. Taxonomy (NCBI): domain Eukaryota; kingdom Fungi; phylum Ascomycota; class Pichiomycetes; order Pichiales; family Pichiaceae; genus Pichia; species Pichia cephalocereana. The sequence goes on along the minus strand of JAJMAS010000021.1, from coordinate 74,397 downwards.
AATTTCAAATTTTTCTATACCAGGTATGAAGAAACCTACATTGAATTATCTTGAAAATATCAATTCTACATTCAATTACATTAATGAAGATTTCAAAATCTTCAAGGATGAAAATAGTTTCAAGTCTGCAATTTTGAAATATTTAGTTAATTTTCAAGAAAAGAATAGAATTGATTATTTATTACTTAATTTTATCAACATATTGGTTGAATATATTATGAAATGTGATCTCCAAAATGTGGAAAACACGCAACTACTACCTGTTCCATATTTACTATCATTGGTCAATTTTTCATTGAATTACAAACCTAAGGCTATAAATGATGTTTTCATAGGTAAAGTAACAGATAATGTTATACAATTATTACTTAATTTTCAAGAATTATTCAAACCTGAATTTGACTATTTATCATTACCAGGGTCTAATCAAATGATTAATTTCATAAAACTACAAAATGACAATGAGAATAATGAAATTTTCGATTATTCATTTATTGAAAAGACGATGCATATCAAAATACTTGAAGTTTTCAGTGCAACTTTTCTTATGGATATATTAACAACTATAAGTAAGGTTACATCATTTCATATGTTTACATTTACAAATTCTAAGAGTAATATTTATTTTTGGAATATGATACCTCAACAACTTCTCATCAATAGTTTCCTTTCAATAAAAACACCAATTCATTTTATTTATAGTACAATTGTCATATTGATTAATTCTGTGGTTGATGATGATAAATTTGCTTTTAAAAATGCTGGTAAAAGTAAGGGTAATACGAATGATAATACTGTCAAAATATTAGAACATGTTATGCAATTTTTGTTGAAATTGGAACCATCTCAAATACAATTGAATGTTTATGGATTAAATAGAATGATTGGTAGTAATAACCATTTGGAATTATTGAATATAATTTCAATCCCATCAAACGAATTATCATCACAACCTAAAACTAATTCATTTGATACATACAATAGAATACTTAATGAAGATGATAATGATTTTAAAGACTTCTCAAATCAAGAATTTTATATATTGAAGACAAAGATGTTAATTTTGGAATTATTTGAAACCTTTTATTCAACATTGATAATGATTTCATTACCACTGAATTTGAACTTAAACTTAATTCAAATATTATGCCAGTTAGTTGGTGAAGAACAAGAAATTATCTATAGAAACTTTAGATCAGTTAATAACAATTTGAGAATTGAATTAATTTCTAAATCAATAAAAATTATGCATTATTTGATAACACAGGAAGAACAAGTCAAAAGTATAGGATTATCTAATTCAACATTAAGAGAAATGATAATTGTAATGTTGAGAATATTATCCAACAATATGAAAAATATATCCATTGAGTTCATTACTAATTTACGTAAAAATTTAAAGGTATATGATCTTGTATTTAACAAATCTTTAGAGTTTAAGGAACATGATAAATTTGGAACATTAAATAAAATTTTAACTGTTGATCAAAATAAAGATTTAACAGAGGATGAAATTGATGAACTAGTAAATAATCTGATTCAAATTGATATTGATTCATACAATGGTATTGAATTTAATTATCCTGATGAAACAATTTCCTTAGCTAGAGATATTGTCGAATCATCAGTTACAGTTGATGAAGCGGATAGACTACATGAAAGTATTAATTACAATGATCAAAATTTCAATAACCATGATGTTGATATTGAAATGATGTTTGATAACTAAAAATAAAAAACAAACATCAAACATTTTCTTTATAGTGTTTTTTTATAAATGGTTTCTTTTAATTGATTAGTTTTAACAAATTACTTAATAATATAAAAATTATATTCAAATTATTTAATTTTCAGATTGGAAACCGTTCTTGAATTTTCTAGAAACGTATTTTAAGTAAGTCATTCTACCGGTACCAGTAGTTCTTCTTCTCTTTGCTTTGTTAGCCCAGTTGTACTTTCTCATTTTAGCTGCTGGGTAACCACATGAAGCACAAGTCTTCTTTTGGTTGTGGAAAGATCTTTTACCACATCTCTTACATAAAGTATGAGATTTAACGTGTTTCTTACCTAAAGATGGAGTACCTTCTGTTGGAAATTAAAATATTAGGGGAGAATGATAAGTTAGTATTTTGTTCATGGTTAAATTTTTTAAATGAAAATGCTTCAGAGATGTAAAGGAGATATTTCAACAATTAAAAATCACTGATAATTCGTTGTAAAATTTAATATAATGTAAATACTAATTTGGTGTAGAATGATATTTGTAACAATTTATTTCAAATAAAACTTGAATAATTAGATTGATAGTAATTCTTTTGTTTATATGACAGTTGTGAATATATCTAAGTTAAACATTTCAATCTTTGGAATATTTTCATTATTCATGTAATTTTCAAATATATAGTAACATGTCAAGTTGATGATATCTCATGTACATTCTGTCGATATATGTGTAATCTAATGAATATTAGTGTTATATGTACGTACTACTCATATTGGCTATGTATGATAAATAAAAGAAGGTAAAATTGAAATTAAAATTATTAATAAATTTCTACTATAATAATTACAACAATTGATGAAAATATTTCATACACTATACTTTCATCACCCATACAATTCGCACTGAGAGGGAGGGTGGCAGTTTCTGAGAGAAATTATTTTTTTCTATGAGAAACAAGTGCGGGTGGTGTCAGGGGGCTTATTTTATTTTTATTGAGAATAAAAAGTTTTGCGCGTTTTAAAATTTTTTTTCAGAAAATCAAATTTTTGTGACTGTTAATAAGCTAGGGTATTTGCACGTGATTAGGGCTTTATTTTTAAAAGAGGGTTTGGCAATTTTTTAAAATTTTCAATCTCTTTTGGTGTTACGCGTCTTTCCAGTTTGATACGCGTAATGGAATGAAAGGTGTTTACATGTTTTGGTGTCTATTATAAGACGTGTTTAGGTTGGTAATTTAAAGAATTGTACATGGGTTTTGAAAAGGATTTTAAAGGGTTGCTCTGTAAATACTAAATTATTATAAAATTTTATATCTTTCACTACTTATTTCTTTAAATAACCAACCAAACAGCAATGAATATCAATTCACAATTCCCTCCTTCTTCTCCTTTATTGGATAATGAAGAGTTAGAGGTTGGTAAACCTTCAATTATTAGTAATTTTAATAAATCTATTCAACATCCAAATGGTTATTTTACCCCAGATCCATCATCATCATTAGGTGATACTTCAATTAATAGTGATGGTATGAAATCAGATAATTATAATTCAGATGGTCAAGGTGCTGATGATAATGATGATGAATCTAATCATCCAGTTTCTGAAGTTTCATTTATTAATAATAACGAAATTAATGAATCGATAGCAGTTGTTGCTGCTCAGCCTACAATTAATAAAATTGATAAATCTCAACCTTTAAGCCCTAAAAATTTCCATAATGTTATCCATGTTCCTCTCAATGGTGATGTTTTCAAAATTGGTAGATCAGGTTTATCATGTAGTTTTAAATTGAATTCCAGCAATAAGTTAGTTTCAAGAATTCATGCTGAGATTCATTATGATCAATCAGAAAGCTTAATGGTTTTGAAATGTGTTGGATTCAATGGTTTGAATATAACAATTCCACATCAAATTAGTGTTAGTAAACTTGAAGAAAAGCAATATTTAATTTCAATCAATGATAATATCGATACTGATGATGAAGATTATACCGCTTCATCTTCAAGAATTTTAAATAGAAATTCTATTTTCACAAACTTCTATATGTTGAAAAATGAAACTATCAAAATGCCATTAATTGAGGGTACTGTATTAGATTTCAGAGGTGAACTTGCACTGTTAGTTTTCAATAATAATAAAATAACCGTTGACCCAAAAACTCAAATTATTTCCAAGACATCAATTACCGCATCTCCAATTAAAAATAAGGTAAGAAAACTTTCCACTGGTGAATTGTCAGATATTGTTAAACAAAAGAAACTTCAATTCTCAACCCATCCAACTTTAAGTGAAATTGAAAATAGAAACAAAAATAGAACTTCAAGTATTAAATCATTTGACGATGATGATACAAAATCAGGTGCAAGACCTGTTCCGAAATCAGTTCTCACAAATACAATCATCTATAAACGCCCAACTCCTATAAGTACACCAGTTAAAACACCAATTAATATTCATGTTCATGATGATAAAGAAAACATAAATATTCCATCAAAACCTGTAAAGGAAACTAACAATAAACCACCAATGAGAAAACCATTAATGGAATTACCTGTTAATAAAAGTCATATGGACAACACACCACTACCAATTTCATCACCAGAACCATTTATATCTGAACAGTCACCTACTCCATCATCAATAACGACACAATTATCCATTGATGAACAAATAATGAAAAGTATTTCAAGGAAAAATACTGAATTAGTTTCCAATGAAGGATCAAAAGAAAGTAATCATTATCATAGTTATAATAATGAAGAATCAAAAAAGAGAGGTAGACCAAAGAAAGCAAAACAATCAGAAGAAGAAATTCTGAAAAATATGCCAGGAGAAGAAATTGATTCAATTTTAGCAACAGTACCTGAATTAGATGATATTTCTAACTTAATAACTAATCATATTGCATATTCAAGAGTTTTACAAACACCATTTAAATCACTTTTAGAATTAAATTCTATTAAAAAGCATCAATTAAGTAAATTACAATTACGTTGTGTTTTAATTCATTATATTGATTGTATTGGTGTTATTTTCAGAAAGGGTAAAGATGCAGCAGGTAAACAATTAGATGAAGAATACTATTATGTGCCTGAAAAGGATAATGATATTCAAAGAGTTCAATTAGTTGAAGAACTGAAAGGTTCATCTTCCCATTTAAGAAGTTGTAGAAAGACTCATAAACAATATTTCTGGAAAAAACCGAAGATTTAAGCTCATCTACTCTGCATTACTTCTTTATTATTCAATTCATCATTTAATTTTAGCACTTAATTCTTTTTTTTGTATTTATTTTTTTTGTAGTTTGTATTAGTTTTTTACACTCTCAGATCTTATCTTATCAATTACTTTTATTAGAAAATAATTTTTCCGGAGGCTCAACATAGTTCAGAGTCACAGAGACAGAATTTTAAAAAGTAAGATCACGTGAAAACGCGCAATGGTAATTAGATAAGAAAGCCTCAAAACCACAAATTCGTTGTGGAAACAAAAAACACAGTGAAAGAGAAACTTATCAATTGATCAAACAGATCATGATAATAAATTGAGTACATGTGCATGCATTGCTTTGACTTATAAATAAGACAATTTACTAACAGATCTTGGTTGAATGTAAAATTCACAGGCTAAACTGAATAATTATTCTTAAATTAAAATCGAGGAACCTGAAAAATTAGAATCGAGCCAACGTTTTTTTCAGTAATTGATTGATCCAGAGAAAAGTGAAATGGGTTAAACTACTCGAGTTTACTATGTACATTTAAGTTGTTATATCTTGATGCCTAATTCAATTGGATATTTTAGTATTCGTCTCAATGAAATGTAGTAAGATTGTAGATAAAACAGTAAAGCAGAAGTTTAAAATATTTGTATATACGAGCTATACGACGTTGAAAAAGTCAATATTTCAATAAGAAAGCCAAAGAATTATTAAGTTAAAATCGCACATGCAAAAAAACCAATAAAATTTTTTTTCACATTCACATTTTCAAAGTTTTATAAGTAGAGAGTTGTTTGCCCAAATTTTTTGTTTTCAATACTGGAGTTTAGAAGCTTTGATTTTTGTGGATTCTTTTGATTTATTTTCTATTATCAAGACTTTTTAAGTTCAATTATTACTATTACAATGTCCACCGGTGAACACTTTTTCTTTACGTATGTATTCACTCTTTATATTGGATAATATTGTTATTTATTATTATCATTGTTATTGTTATTGTTGTTATTCAATTTGGTAAAAAAAAGCTTTTTGTGATCTAAGTTACTAACATGTTATCTATTTATTTTTCAATAGTTCTGAATCCGTTGGTGAAGGTCACCCAGATAAGATCTGTGATCAAGTTTCTGATGCTATCTTAGATGCATGTTTAGCTTTTGATCCATTATCCAAGGTTGCATGTGAAACTGCTGCAAAGACTGGTATGATTATGGTTTTCGGTGAAATTACCACCAAGGCTCAGATTGATTTCCAAAAAGTTATTAGAGATACTATTAAACATATTGGTTACGATTCATCTGAAAAGGGTTTCGATTACAAGACTTGTAATGTTTTAGTTGCAATTGAACAACAATCTTCTGATATTGCTCAAGGTTTACATTATGAAAAAGCTTTAGAAGAATTAGGTGCTGGTGATCAAGGTATTATGTTTGGTTACGCAACTGATGAAACTGATGAAAAATTACCATTAACTATTTTATTAGCTCACAAATTAAATGCTGCTATGGCAGATGCAAGAAGAAATGGTACTTTACCATGGTTAAGACCAGATACTAAGACCCAAGTTACCATTGAATATAAACATGATAATGGTGCTGTTGTTCCTCTTAGAGTTGATACTGTTGTTATCTCTGCTCAACATGCTGATACTATTTCAACTGAAGATCTTATTTCTGAATTAAAGAAACACATCATCCAAAAAGTTATCCCAGAACACTTATTAGATGATAAGACCATTTACCACATTCAACCATCCGGTAGATTCGTCATTGGTGGTCCACAAGGTGACGCTGGTTTAACGGGTAGAAAGATTATTGTTGATACTTATGGTGGTTGGGGTGCTCACGGTGGTGGTGCTTTCTCAGGTAAGGATTTCTCTAAGGTCGATAGATCTGCTGCTTATGCTGCAAGATGGGTTGCTAAATCCTTAGTTACTGCTGGTTTATGTAGAAGATGTTTAGTCCAATGTTCATATGCTATCGGTGTTGCTGAACCATTATCTATCTATATTGATTCATACGGTACTTCTGAAAAATCATCTGATGAATTAGTTGCAATTGTTAGAAAGAACTTCGATTTAAGACCAGGTTGTTTAGTCAAGGAATTAGACTTAGCAAGACCAATTTACTTCAAGACTGCTTCTTATGGTCATTTCACTAACCAAGAAAATCCATGGGAACAACCAAAAAAATTATCTTACTAGATTAAGTAATTTGATTTTTTGAAATCATCTTTTCTATTCTAGTTCCCCTTATTTTTTAATACAGATTCAATAAATCAAATAAATTAAACTTGATTCATCGCTCAACTCGCTGAATAAATGAAAACTTTAATGCAATACAATTCCTTTTTTTTCACATTTTACTTTCTCTTTTTTTTTCAAACCTTTCCTTTTTCATACTCCCATCACTTTGTATAATTCCCCCCTTTTTATATATTGTTTGAGATTCAATGATGGATTGAGTCATCAACTGGCATCTTTCTGTTAATATAGATTATTAATTAAAAGTTTTTTCCTAAAATATTATCGTAATCTGAAACATTTCAGAAATTATCACGAAAAATTGTAGTTTCTTCAGTCTTTCGCATTGTATGAGTTTCAAAATATTTTTTTGAAAAAGGCAATGCCATGTTTATCCTATATAGACATCTCTTAACCCCTCAACTTAACTAATAGAACTTCAAGTATCAACATATACAATGGGTCGAAATAATAAAAAGTATTTTTATAACATGAGGAAGAAGGGTAAAAAGAAGGAAATGAAGGAAAAAGAAGCTATACCGTACCAAGAACCTCAAAGCAAGTTCTATGTGAACGGTGAATTCAATGTGGAAAAATTAAAGTATGTTCAACTAATGGATGAAATGGTTGATTTTCCTGAAAATGTTGCAGTTATTGGTATGCTAGTTGGAATTTCACGGCGATTATTAGATGGCAATAATCCAGAGAAACAAAGTAGAACACCATATATTTTTCATATGACAGATTTTACCATACCTGCATTCATACCAGCTGACTTTTTCAATAATCGTAATTTTGGTAGAAAAGAACTACATAATATAACATATGATATTCGAGTCTTTCAGCCTGGATTTGATAGGATTTGTAGAGTTATTAAAAAAGACTTGAACCCTTTTGTAAGATATTTTAAACTATACAGTGATACAGCTTATCATTGTGATGAAAATGGTGTTCTTGAACGAATTGAAACTATGAGTCGTGAAGATCTACAGTATTATTATTTGGATAGGTTTAATATTTGGTTAGAGTTAGAAGCACAAGTATATTTATTCAAACGTGAAAAGGAACTGTCACATCTCACTCATTTCATTTATATTCCACCAGAAAAACTAGAGGTTTCTTTGAATCATATCCATCGAAATAGGATTTGGCTGATGTTCAGGGAAGCTTATGAAAAAACAGGGATGTTTAAAAATATTTTTCAAAATAATAGTCAACGGTTCGAAACTATAGAGATTGATGATGATGATGAGCAATCATTTGAATCGGTACCCCCACCATCTAATATTTTTGAAGATCATAGTGGTAGTAGTTACTCCTATCATAACAGCGGTTTAGGCGAAAGCACTCAAGTAATAGATAATACTCAAGCAAATTCTTCATTTGAGAATTATGACACTCCTTCGACTTCAAATAATCAAGTTAAGAAAAGACTTCGATTTAGTGATCAAGTATATAGCACTGATACACAACAAGATGGAAATTTCTGGGATCAAGATGATGGAAGCGGTTCCAATACGGATGTAGCAGAGGAACAATGGGTTAGTGATGATGATAGTTCAGTAGTTGTTAATAATCAATCATTGAAAAGAAGGAAGACTATACGTTTTGAAAGTTCGTCCTCTGACTCTGAAGGGGAAGATCAGACATCAATTGTTAAGAATGAGGTGAAAAGAGAAGTAAAAGAAGAAGTAGAATCAGAAGAAGTAGAATCAGAAGAAGTTGAAGCGGAAGAAGTAGTTGAAGAAATCCCAGAAGATGAATCATTACATAAAGAGGTACAAAAAGAGGTACAGCAAGAATTAAGAGACGAAAAGGAGAAATTGACTAATGCTGTTCAAGTAAATGGTGTGAATGAAAACGGAACAAACCAGCCAGATATTTTGACAGAGGAAGAAACAACACTGGAGTTGGAAGAAGTACAACAAGCAGATGAAGAACCTCATGTAAAGGAGAAAATTGAAAATATTCAAAACGAAAACGAAGGACAAGTTAATCAAGTAGCAAAGTTAAACGACAGCAGTGCTGTATCTACTATTAACAACAAGGAACAAGCGGCGTGCAATAATAATGAGCATGTTAATGGAACCCAGGTAATAAATGACAAGCAATCAAATAATGAAAAGGATAAGGAAATGAAAGAAAATTCACATCATGATGAAAATGAGCCGTCACAACTAATGACACAAGAGATTAGTTCAACATCAAAAAAAAGTGAAGAAACAAACGAAAATGATAGTAGTAATCGTGAAATAAACGCAAACACCACACTTCAAGACTTAGAGTTAATGAATCAACCATATAGGAAAAGATTTGAAAATATTGAATACAAATTACTAACGGAGTTAAATTATTTTGACTCTAGATATCAACCACAATATGTTATTGTTAAGAATATTGAGATTTTAACTGAATTCCAAAATTATATATACATTATTAATGGAGCTAAAACAAGATGTAGGAGAATTAAACTACGAATTAAGGATGAGAATAATAATACGCTAGTAATTTATGTTCAAAACGATGATTTATTGAGATTTTTACAAATCGATATGATAGGATACTCTTATTTTGATGATATTGAAGATACTATTAAGGAGAAGATTAAAAATAAGTATAAAGATGGAAAGGAAGAATATTATGGTATGATTATTTCATCCAAAGAAGTATTCCCCAATATTAGAAAATGGTTCTGGGAATATAGCAGTGAGCGGAAAATTGAGGAGTAGACATGCCAATTAATGGAGAACATGTTGAAACCAAATTTCCGAGGCGAAGAGATTACGTAATTTAAGTGATGGTGAAAATTTTCAGCCTCTCACGAAAGTTACTGTAATATTTATTTTATTGGCGGCGGCACAACTATCACAGTCAGCAACTCAGGGAAGCGGCTGTGGGTGGCCCTTAACTGGAGACACGTGTTAAGGGGAGAAAATTATTTACTGGGAAATGTTCCCAGTGGAGGAGAGATAGCGGAAAATAGAGGGAAACGTATCGGTTTGAAGTATCGCGCATTTCCCATTTCTGACAAGTTTTTTCTATTTTCTCGTACTTTTCACATTTCCCATTATTTTCACTAAAATTTTATTGTTTTCGAATTTGCCACCGAGAATAAATATTGTTCTTAGAGACGATTGCTCAGTTGATTAATTGATTGTTTGTTTGGCTTTAGTTTATTGAATTGTGTTGCTAACTTTACTTTATTCACATATATATTGTACTGGCAAACTACCACTCTCCATTGCAGTCACTTAAACCAACTTTGCTATATCAAAATAAAGCTGAAATTAAATTTTTCATCCACTTTTCCATCATTTACAGCTTTTTTTTGTTAACTTTATTTATTCAGTATCTAGATTGCTCAATTTTTTGTTGTTTTTACTAAAACGGTAAACAATTTAAGGCCAATTATAGATAATTATTCAGACGTCACCTCCTTTCAAAAGAACTATCATATCAATATCAATATAGTATCATAAAATCGTTATAGAAAAATTATCAAACTTATAGAATAACAATGACATTTAATCAACAGCCAGAATCTTATGAATATATTAATAAATTGAATAATAATTATTCTTTTCAAGATATCAATCAAAATTTCATTAATAGTGGTACCAATAATTCAGATTTAATGACTCAACAACAACAATCACAAAGTAGGATGAATTTAGGCTCAGCTTCAAATGGTAATTTATCATCACAATTCTCAAGCTCTTCTAATATTCCTTCTTTTGACTCACAATCAAATCAACAACAGCAATATCTCTTACAATTACAAATTCAAGAAGCTCAAGCTCAAGTTCAAGCACAACAAGCACAACAAGCACAATTCCAAGACAATTCATTATCACAACAGAAAAGAGCTTACTCTGTTGCTTATCCTCTTTATAATCAACCATTAGGCAATAATATATCCAATAACGAATTGTTTTCAGCTCCACAATTTCCACATAGTTTTCCAAACCCGATTAATGATTTTAATTTAGCTTCGCATAATACATCTATTAGTTCTATAAATACCGATTTGTTAAATTCTAATCCAGCCAAATCACAACTATTACCTTTACAAAAGCAACAACAGCAACAACAACATTTTCAACAGTTACAGCTACAGCAACAAGTTCAAAGTAGAAACTTGAGTATAGCTGATAATATAAATATTATTAATAATGGTATTACTAATGTTAATGTTCACCCCGATGTTAATAATAATATTGCCAACTCTAATTTTAATTTACCAGTCGAACTGCAAGGTGGCGTCAATAATATATTTAATAGAAGACCTAGTTACGCTGCTGATGTTCAAGCTAATCAAAGAAACAATTTAGAGAGTAACTTAATGCATAATAAAATAAATTTAAAACAATACGCTTTACAATATAATCATTTAAATAATAAAAGAAATACAATTTATGAGAATCCAAGAGGCAGTATTGATCAATCTTCTAATTTTAACCCTCTCAATAATACTAATCAAGCAAAGGGTCATAATATGCATTCTTTCAGCTCAATTTCATCACATTCCTCTTCAAATTCATCTTTACCATTGAGTGGTAACATTCATAGTATGAATATTAATAGAAGCATTTCTGATCTTGATACAATTTACGTGAAATTAGATGATGGTTTATTATTAAATAAGGCGACTAACACTATTATTACATCTCCTGAATTGAAGAGAGAATTTGAAAAATGTTCGATTTATTTTGGTAGTTTTGATATCGCAATGAATGTTGTTGATCAATTAAACAGTTTATTAAATTCACCCCCAGTTGATAATAATAATGAATTTTTAAATAATACAGAATTAATTATAGTACAACAAAGAATTAATAAATTGTTAGAATTTTTGTTGAAACAAAATGAAGATTTAAAATCGTCAAATCATATGGGTAACAAAAATTATTCATTAATTTTAAATAAAAATGGTAGATTGGATATTATTTCATTCCCCAAAAATTCTAATTTACAACTAATGCAAAAAGATTTAATAATTATTGAAGGTGATAGAGGTAAAGACTTAGTTATGGTCTTGAAACCAATCATTGATTTTAGATCTGCATTATTTTTCAACTATTTGAAAAAGAAATTACATTTGAAAAGTTTAGAGTTTGGTACTGATATTAATCGTAACAATAACAATAATAATAACAGTAATAACACCATAAATGATAAAAATAGAAATTTCAATAAGAATAATAGTCAATCACATCAAAAATCTATTATTAATGAGGATGAAAATTTCATCACTCTGCCTAATAAACAAATTTTAAGATTTGCCAAACCACATGAGTTGAGTCAACTAATTCTCAAGTATAACGACGAAATCATGGCATATAGAATTTGTCTAAATTATTCTGCTTCTTTAAACCTAAACTTGATTATTAAAAATGTCGAATTTCAATTTGATAAAAAGAAACTTATCATTTATTATTATTGTTTACAACGTTTAGATTTTAGAGGTCTGATTAAAGAATTATTCAAGATTTATAAAACAAGAATCTGGTTATGTGCTATCTTACCATTAGAAAAAAGTTTTAGACCATTAGTAGATTATGAATTGGAAAAACGTGATCTTAAACTTGATAATGTTGATGACTTAATATCGCCTTATTTAATAACCAAATCAAAATCCAACTCAAGTTCAATTTCAAATGATAGTATGATTGATCCATTAACTGTTCCAAACTCAAATACCAAATCAAATCCTGCAGTTGATAATCTTACTCCACCTTCTACAGCTTCCTCGAATGGAAATGGAAATCTAACTGTTTCATATAGATCAAATACTAATGTCGTAAATGATAAATTTCCAAAATCAGATCAAATTTACCAATTCAATGAAATTAATGATCCAATCTATTTTCATTGCAAAATCTTTTCCAATTTAATAAAGATGTTTTATTTTGAAATATCAAATAAAGATTTATTCCCTGATCGTTATTGGTTCTTGGATGATGAATCTACAAGTTAATTTTTCTTTTTCTATCGATAGCCTAATCTTACTTTTTTTCGGCTTGTTATAAAATACAATTCATTACACTATAAAATAAAATTTAAACAAAAAAAAAACAAATATACATCTCTTTACTTTACAAAACTCACTTAATGGTACTTTCCTGAACAAAATATAACTTTCGTTAACTTCAACTATATATCACTGAATATTTGTTTTCTTTTTTACTCCACTTTACTTCACACTACTTTCCTTTACTTTACTTATCTCTACAACTTAATTCAATTTTAAATTAATTTTCTTTTCTACCAACAATATGCTGTGATTTTTAACCTATTTTTAACCTATTTTTATCCTTTCCATTAGACTTATATATCAAAGCTTTTTTTCTCTATAAAATATAAAATTTACACTTCGATTTTAAGTTTAGTTTTTTAATACATATCCAGTCAGTTTAATCTAATCTCACTTTCTGATTATATAGTCATTGCACCATTCATTATCAGCGACATTATCTATCGTAGCCCTCTTGTTTCTCTTTGTTAATAATGATTTAACAATTTGTTTAGCAAGTTTATAACTTTCACTATTTTCATCTTTTATTGTATACCAAGTCCAAGAAATCGTTGCGATTCTATGAGATGGTTTTGAAGTTCTAGTAGTTGATTTAATTTTCTCATTTGGTAATTGATCAAATGGTAATCTACTTTCAAGAATTGTATATAATACAACACCTAAAGACCAACAATCATTTTGTTTACCATCATATGGCATACCTAATAATAATTCAGGTGATACATAATCCTCTGATCCACATCTAGTTAACAGCATTGGATCATTAGGGTCAATTTCTTTACTTAGTCCAAAATCTGATAAAACAGCAATTGGTAAATTATTTTTTGTGTAATCAATACCGTTCAATAATAAATCTAATTGATTATATTTAAGTAATATATTTTCAAGTTTAATATCACGATGACATATATTTTTATGATGCATGTAATAAATTGCTGAAACAATATTTGAAAAAATACATGCTATTAAATCAATTGACATTGATGCTCTATGTTCCAATACAAATGAAAATAAATCTCCTCCTTTACAATAATCCATCGCCATAATAATTCTATCAATAGATTTTTGAGGGGATTCATTATCATCAATATAATCTGTACCTATTAGTTTGATAATATTTGGATGTTTAAGAGTTTTCAATATAGTTAACTCTCTAGTTAACGAGTTTCGAATTCTTAATCTTAATTCTTCCGAATTTTCAGTTAATTTGTTGAAATTAACATCAGTAACTTTGATTGCAGTTTTAGAATCATTTGCAAGATAAACTTTACTAAATGCACCAGCACCAACTTCATATGATATATTCCAATGTTGAATTCTTTTACTCCCATCTATACTATACGTTGTAAAATGTAATGAGTGAACCGGTAATTCTTCCCTTTCACTAGAATCAGGTATATCACTAGTTTTATAATGTCTTTCAACATTTATTCGATTTTCACGTGTATCGATTCTATGAACTGGTAATGAAACTACACGATCAACGGGTTTAATATTTGATAAATGAGGAGGTTTTTGAAATGATCTGAGATTTTGTTGCTGTGAAGTGTTTTCAAATGTATTTATTTGTAATTGTTGATCAGGAATCTCATTTCTATCTCTTATCTTATAATCTGATATAAATCGTTGATTTTGATTTGAGTATTTACCTTCATTATTTGTTGTATTATTACCTGTTAATAATAAATTATTAGTTTCAACTAAAATATTTCGCCTTGGGTGTGATTGTTGTCTTGTTTTAGGGATTCTTAAAGCAGACGATGAATTGTGATTTGCATTGGGAATTATTGGACTTAATTTGCCCTTATCTTCCAAATTGTTGAAATCTCTCTTTCCTGCAGTTTCTTCAACCGGACTACCAAAGAAATACGGCTTTTCTCTTCTGGTATTATAATTATTAGGTGCAATAGGTGTAGGTAAGTTCTGTATATCATCATACCTTCTTGTATTAATATTATTATTATTGTTGTTGTTGACATTAGAAATATGTAATTCCGGAAATGTCATATCTGTTTGCATTGGCGGTGTTTTGTAATCATACAAAGTCGGGCTCAACACACTTGATGGCTGTTCAAATGTAAAATTATAACTGTTTACATCATCATTCATCTGCTTGATCTCACTGTTAATGCTGTCATCTGTACCTACTGATCCTTTAGAATTATTAGATCGATTAAATTCATGTTGATCATCTATAATTTGATCTAAAAGTTGTTCACTCATTCTTATTAGCTTGTCATCTATCAGTCCAATACCCTATATTCAAATGAAAAGAACTCTATTGTCTAAAAAAACCACCCAAGAAAAGACGAAGAAACTACATACTCTAAATACCCAGGTAAAAGCCATTTTCTGTAAATGATCTCTCCCCACAACAAATAAAAGTGTCGCAATATGATATGGCATTATATTAATACGTTAATACGCACAGAATGAAAAATAAATAAGACGCATTGCTAGAGATTAAGTTAGCTCAAGTTAAGTTAAATTATTATATATTTATTTGTAACATCCTTTTGTTTGGGCAGGTAACAACGGATTATTTCACCTCACACTGGGTGTCCTCTTGAATAGTATCATGGATGTTGTAGATAAATTAAAAATGGGGGACAGTACTTTGAATACCTCAACTATAAATGACCCCCCTCCTCTTCCGCATATAACTGCTAACATGATTCCTTTGAATGTGGTTTTAGAGAGAATATCATTAGATGCATATAATAAGATAAAAGAATATTTTAAGTTTATGGAATCCGGTACACAATCAGATGTTGAAAAGAAGAGACAATTGTTAGAACTTTTAGTTTCAATTAGGGAGAATTTCCTTAGATTATACGTTATTTCTAAATGGTCTAAAAATCATAAAGAGATAAGTAAATTAATTGATATATTTGCATGGTTACGTGAACAAAATCAAGCAATTATTAATACTATAATGTCATTTGGTGCTATTAAATCATCTCTTATAGGAGCTAAATTACCTGAACCTGATTTGATGACATCTTTGGAAGTTTTATTAACGGGAAGACCTAACTTACCAACTCATAATTATTTAGATGAGAAAAATACTTTATCGCCAGAATTTGTATTGAAAATATTGAGAAACCTAAATGTTGAACTATCAATTAAAATGTCAAGACAAGAAGTAATACCCAATCATTTTAAAAACTATTCAATTAAAGATGGTTGTATTTACTTCAACATTCCAGGTAAATATTCATGTTCTTTATCATTATTAAGTGATAATCATTTTCATTTGATTGATTTTAACTTAGGATTTACATTAGATTCAAATTCAATTATAACTTCTAAGAAACCATCATTGAATTTAATAGATAAGAAATCAATATTTGCAATTGAAAAATTAGGGAATCAAATATTATCAGAATCTGACGATTTACAAAAATTGGATAATTTACTTTTCAACTTTGCAGTCACTAGAAAAATTCATTTATTGCACAAACAATTAATTGAATTGCGTATGGGTATTTGGAGAGGTCACTTAACACATACGTATAATCCAGAATTATCATCAATTGTTATAACATATTGGGTTCAAAGGAAATATGCAAAACCTTCAACCATTCATATTGAGAAATCAAAAAATGATAATGGTGATATAGATATTTCAATTAAATGGTTTATGGATGGTGAATTGGTTGAAAATCATGATTTTTATTTGGTGAACCCATTTATAAATGATGTAAATGATGCAAACTATGGTAAAATTGATCTTATTGGTACTATAAAACATATTATTAAATATCATATAAAAATGATAATTTTGAGATTAAAGGATAATTTGATAAAATCTGTTGAAGATACTGATAAAATGATTATATTATCTGAAAAATGTGATAAACTTACCTTTAAAATTTCACAATTCAAACAAATTATATTCAATATAGACTTATTAAGTGGATCTTGTTTTTTCGAAAATCCTACTAATACAATGAATCGAAGTTCTTTTAAAATAAACATAGGTAATAGTTTAGATTATATTGAAATTTTAAAATTGAAAATGTCAATTCAAGAATCTGAATTTTCTTCGATGATGAATGCAACAAGTTGGATTCATTTAAAATCTGTTAAATTGACTAATGATGAAATACCAAAACTAAATATTAATTATTTCAATTTGAAAGATGAAAGTTTAGCAAGTATACTATCTACTTTTGAACTGTATAAGAGGAAGGATTGGCCAATTGGTTGGGCATTGATCGTTGGTCATTTTGGATTTCAATCTAATGGTCAAATATGGTGTGCTAAAATTGAATCTGTTGAAGGCCAATGGATCATCAAATGGTTTACTAAAATATACCTTGATGAAATAACAGAATCATTTGAAGATATTTCAGCTACAAATAAGCTTGAAAGTAGTGATTCAACTGATGTAGATGATATTAGTAGTGACTTAAGTATCAAAATTGAAAATAGAGTTTATAAACGAAGAGATAATGAAGTTGAGAATATTAATTCAAAGAAATTTTCATATGATGATTTAATAAAATTAATTAAGATATCAAGTTCTAAATTAATTTCTAATTTAATCGTTAAAGAACTGAAGGATCAAGGATGTCAGTTAAAGGTCTTGAATTCAAATGATATACTGGTTAAACAATTTTTAACATTAAATTTCCATATTGATGATATAGATAATGCAACTTCAGATAATGCAATTCTATTAATAAAGAATAAATCTTTATTTCATATACAAAATGCCAAAGATTCTCTCGTTCTATTAATTTCTATTAAAAATAATGAACTTAATGCAAAAATTTTTGGTAAGTTACTTGATGATAATAGTTTTGAAAATGTACCTGATATTGAATACAAGGATGATAATCATACAGCTATTGAATATGATTCAAAGACTAAAATATTTAAAGTAGAATCAGATGTTGACTTATCAAATCAATTTCAATCATCAATGAATAATGTTATTGATTCAAGAAATACTTTGTTTTTCGGCGGATTTGATATGGTAAATCCAGATAATTTGATTTTATCAAACATTTTATCATTTTTAAAAAAATTTGCAAGATCATTGAATTTAATCAAACTGGTCAGTAACAATCCATCTTTGAAAATTATTAAAGTATTATCTGATGGTATACAATTCAAATACGGTGCCAATGACAGTGAAACCATCACATTAAAGATTTCCCCAAATACTGATAAAAACATAATTATTGAATTCCCAGAGAATAATCTACAAATACAATACTCTGATTATTTAAATAAGGTTATATCAAATGGTGATATTACTAACTTAACTATCAAAGAACTTGTATTATATTTAACATTGACATTGGAATATTGTAAAAAGATTCAAGATCTCTCCAATAGAGTTGGAAATATGATGGAACTTTTCAAGAAACAAAATGAAATGGTTGATTTGGAGAGTAATCCTGAATTATTCAAATATACACCAAATTTTGGTTATATTCCTTATGTTTTCAACCTTGATAATTTAAGAATATCTTATTTCAAGATGATCAAAATTGAAACTATATCAACTGGTACGAAAAAGAAAGCTAATAAAATGATTGATGATGTTTTCAGATTTCAACTTCGTATTGAACTTCGTCATAAACTGAATAAGGTATCCAAATTGTATTCCAAATATTTTATTTCATTAGGTGATATTAGAACAAACACCACAGATGTAATCACATCAGCTGAAACAATTAACTCTATCTGTGGAACCAACCCAACTTCATTACATAAATTAACGCAAAATGTTACTTCATTACTGACTAAATATTTCAGCGGAGAAGATTTCCCACAAGAATTATTAAAACAGGAGACAGATGCAACTACTGGTAAAACTACATCTAAAGGTAGTGTTGTGTTTTTACAAGATGGAATCTGTTGTGATTTCGATAGTATTTCATATGTGTTGGAAGATTTACATACAAGGTTATATTCATTGATATCAACACCATAAATCAAATTTTCATAGAAAAAACTATATAGAAGGCCTTAAATTATAGAATATGTAATTATTAAAACATTTGTAACTATTATTAATCGTGAAACTAAAGTTAAATTAAAGTAATAATTCTTATATTTTCTAATGCATGTCATTAATATAAAATAACTTTAAATTTTGCGATGCTGAAAATTGTTTACATGAATTTTTCTTTGTCTTCAATCTTTAACATATAATAAAATATATACAACTTTTCCTACAGCTAAACTATATAATAATTATCTACAATGCGTGGTGTTGAAGAGATACCCAAAGGACGAAATGCTAATATATACTTTTCTTCATTGTATCAAGCAAATCCAAATTTTAATAGTGGGAAAACTTTTCAAAATAATAGAGGAAACGAAATATCAGGAACACCAAATGAAGATAATAGTAATGGAGATTATGAAGATAAACCTAGTAAACGTAAAAGAGTGAACTATAATATACAGCAAATACAGGCAGAACAATTTCTAACTGGTAAACCTAAAGCTAAATCATTGAGTGAAGAATTTGAAAGTGAATATGTTGATTTGACTAATGGATCAGGAAATAATAATATATCAATAGCTGAATTACGAAGGGCTACGAGAAGATTTGATGAATTGAATAGAGAGAACTATAATGAGAATATAAAGATTGAAATACCGAAGAATGTTACAGGATTGGTAGTGAAAAGAAAGACGATACCTGGTCCAGCTGTGAAAAGGTTTATAATATCAAAGAAAACATGGAATAATTATCTTGATGAGATAAATAAATCGGATATTAAACTAATAACTACGGGAAGTGGGCCATTAGAAGTGAAACCTAATGCACTTCAACTTGAAAAGTTATGTACAATTTGTGGAGGTGTTAGTTATAGTTCATGTATTAAATGTAAATTAAGGGTATGTTCAGTTAAATGTCAACATATTCACGATGAAACTCGTTGTACACATTTTTCATAAAAAGACAGTTAATCAATGTTATATATATTAGATATTGATATAATAATTTGAATTAAACAGTTGTGAATAAGGTCCAAACACCTTTAAGATAACCAATAATTTCATCACCACCTAATTTGGAATCACCATAAATTCTATCAACAAATGAAATTGGAACTTCAGCAATTGTGAAGTTTAAAGCTCTAGCTCTAACCATCATTTCCATTTGGAAAACGTAACCCTTAGATTTAGTTGCTTCAATAATTTTAGCTAAAACATCTTTTTTGTATAATCTGAAAGAACCTGTAAGATCAGAAACATTTGGTCTTAAAACAACAGTTGCTAAGAAATTAGCACCTCTTGAAATGACTTTTCTCTTTAAATCCCAACCATAGACACCACCATTACCTGCATATCTAGTACCGGTAACAATATCGTAATTACCTTCCTTTTGTTTCTTTATAAATTCAGGGATTGCTTCAGGATGATGAGAAAAATCTGCATCCATAATAATAACGAAATTACCCGTTACAAATTTCAAACCATGCATATAAGCAGTACCAAGACCTAATTTACCTGCACGAGGTCTCAATTGAATATGTTCTGGACCATATACTTTAATAAGTTGTTTTGCAACATCTTGTGTACCATCTGGAGAAGCATCATCAACAATAACAACTTCCCAATCAAGTTTGTTTTCCTTGAAAGTTTTTGCAATTAAATAAGTAATAATTGGAAGATTTTCCTTTTCATTATAAGTTGGAAGAATAACAGAGTACTTATCGCCAGCCATGGTTGTCTGTTGAAGAGATGATGTATACCAATATTAAAGAACAAAGAGACCACGTCGTTTCAATCATAAAAAAAAACACGCACTTCTTCGTGACGAGGTTCACTGCATTCAGGTTTAGTGGATCTTTTACTGAGCAAGTGTTGGGATTATACACACGGTAGAGAATACATATTGAACAATGGCGGTAGATAGTTACATTAAGAGGATGTTTGGTGAAAAATCATCCCAGTTTGCAGATGCTAAAGTGCTTTTAGTTGGTGCAGGTGGTATAGGATGTGAGTTATTGAAAGATCTTATAATGATGAATATTGGTGAAATTCATGTCTTAGATTTAGATACAATTGATTTATCTAATCTTAATAGACAATTCTTATTTAGACATAAAGATATCAAACAATCAAAATCAAAGACTGCAATTGCAGCTGTTGAATTTTTCAATTATAAATCAAAATTATATGCTTATCATGGTAGTGTATTAGATACAAATTTATTCCCACTTTCATTCTTTAAACAATTTAACATTATTTACAATGCTTTGGATAATTTAGAAGCTAGATTTTACATGAATAGAATGTGTCTTTACTTAAATATCCCATTATATGAAAGTGGTACAACAGGATTAAAAGGTCAAGTTCAACCAATTTATCCATACCTCACAGAATGTTTTAGTTGTGTCCCCAAGGAAACTCCTAAAACTTTCCCTGTTTGTACAATTAGATCAACACCTTCTAAACCTGTTCATTGTATAACATGGGCTAAAGATTTTTTATTTTCACAACTTTTCAGTGATGAAGATACTAATGCTCAAGAAATTGATGCATCAGAATTTACTAATGAGGAAGAAGCTGAAGCTTCAAAGAAGGAAGTTAACGAATTAGCTGATTTGAGGAAAATTATAGCAAATGAAGGTGATAATGAAATAGTGACTAAAGTTTTTGAAAAAATATTTATTGCTGATATTGAACGTTTACTGAAAATTGAAGAACTTTGGAAATCAAGAGAGAAACCATCATTTGAACCAATTAAACATTATGATCATTTTTTCAAAGGTATAAATAGAGAGTATTTAACAACTTGTAAAGATCAATTAACATTAGAGGAAATTCTTAAAACTTTTGCATCATCATTATTAAGATTAACTGATCGTTTTAAAAATAATGAAAAAATTGAATTTGATAAAGATGATGAAGATACTTTATTCTTTGTTATGTCAGCATCAAATATAAGATCATTAATATTTAATATTCCAACAAAGAATGAATTCGATGTTAAACAAATTGCAGGTAATATTATACCTGCAGTTGCAACAACTAATGCAATAATGGCAGGATTTTCTGCTCTTTCAAGTGTAAATTATTTTCTCGAAAAGGATAATGTTAATAGAGTTGCTAGATCAAAGATGGTTTTTGATTCTTCATCAACTGATAAAGTTGTTAATTCATCAAAACTTATTAAACCTAATTCATCTTGTAGTGCATGCTCTATAGTTAAAGGTATATTAACAATTGATTTATCATCAACAACATTGGGACAATTAAGGGATAAACTTATTGAAAAATATAATTATGGAGATGATGTTGAAATAATGACATTAGATTCAAGATTATTATATGATTTTGATTTAGAGGATAATCTTGAAGAGAAATTAATAAACTTTATTAATGATCAAACAGTTTTATTAATTAATGATTCTGATGAGAAACTTGATTTAATTGAATTATATGTCTTAAACTCACCAAATTCTGAGATAATATTGCCTGAATTAAATATACCTTTGAAAAAAATTAAACCTACTGAAATTGAAAATGATGAAAATGATGAAGATGATGGACTATTGGTTGATAATGAAGATAATAATAATAATAAACTAACTGTTTCACTTGATGATGATGATGATGATTTAATTGAAGAACAACCACCAATGAAGAAGAGGAAAATTTGAAAATCATGATAAGAAAATCATAATTGTATAAAAAACTAAAATGTGTAAGAAAAACTAAATAGATTATAGAAAATTTAAAACTTATTAAACTAAATACTATATTACACCAAATTGATTAACAACTTTATTTATAAAAATACACTAAACAATATGAAAAAGCTTATTGTTTCTTTGAAGTTCTAGGTTTAAATTTTTCTAACCAATTTTTCTTTTCCTTTGTATCTGATTTTTTAAAAAATGAAGAAACTGGTGATTTCATTGGTATACTGCTTGAATTATTATTAATTTTACCATTTTCATTACTATCAACTTCTTTTTTTTCAAAACTTGCAATACTATTACTACCCATAGAATTTTGGGGTGTTGCAGTTTTATGAAGATGAGAGTTATCATTATTATTATTATTATTATTGTAATTATCATCACTATCAGATTTTAATACTTTAAAAGATTTAAATTCTTTTGTATCTATAACTCCAGTATTTGATTCACTTGTATATTCAGTTTTCTCATTATTGATTGATGGCTGAAATGAAAATGCCAGTGAATTCGATGATTTTGTTATATTTTCACTATTACTTTCAATTTCAATATCAGCTTCAGCATCTATGAAATGGTCTTCTTCACTTTTTTGATCAACTTGATTCTCTTCAATTGAAATATTGTTATCAGTTTTATTATCATTCTCATTTACCGAAAATGTTTGAGCAGTAGGAGTTATAGGTGTTGGAGTTTCATCATTTATATATTCTGGAATTGGAGCAATATTTTTTTCATCATTATTAAAATGTGGTAGTCCTAATTCTTTAGCCAGTTGATCCTCAGATATAACAACTATACTTTCCATATTAGTATCGGTATTATCAGTATTATTTATATTAATTGATGAAGAAATTAAATTACTTCTTGAAGAAACAATGGAACTTGTACCACTTTGATTTGATGTAATTCTACTCAAAGAAGTTTCATCTTTAGTATTTAATAAATTATTTGTATTAAATAATGGAATTCTGACCATTTCAGTATGTGGAGCTTGTGATAGTGATTTACTATGGGGTCTCGATTTATTTGCCTTTGGACTTGAAAATGAAGTTGTTGATGCTTCAAAATCAGAATAATCTAATGCATTTGTTCGATAATCTAACGGTGTAATCATATGTTTCAGTGGTGAACCTTCCTTTGAAGATGATGTGAATGGTAATATACCCAAATCATTCTTGGATTCAACTAAAACTGATTTCCTCTTTGTAGGACTTTCAATTGACAAGGTATCCATAGTATCATTTATATCTTGTTCATTTGAATTATTGGTTTGTATTATTGGTTTCTCTATTATTTCTTTTCTTGGTTCATCTTTCTTAACATTTTGATCATTTTGAACATTAGTTAATATTTTATGAGAATAAGTAATCATTGATTCAATTACTAAACTATTAATAATATAAGCATCAGGATTCATATCATCTTTTGGGTGAAATAATATTGAAGGTTGAAAAATCGAAGCTAAATTTTTAGCAGGCATTCTATTATATTCTGATTTTAAATTAAACATTGCAAGCATATCCAATAAATAAAATAACACACGTCTTTGAATTGGAGGTAATTTTTCAAATAATATTGCAAATTCTTTAAGTAATTGTTTTCTTTGATGTATAATTAATTTTCTTTTCGGTTTATCCTTTTTCAAAGCTTCTTTCAAACTTGCTGAATTTTTTGAATCATTTTCTTTAAAATATTGTAATAATTCCTTTTTTTCAATCAGTAATTGTCTAAAAGAATCATATAAATTAAATGGAATTAAAGGTTCATTTAAAGACCCTAAATATCTTCTTAAAATGGAAGCAGCATCATGAACTGTATAACCTTCCCAATCAATTTTAGCTCCATAATCTGGAGGAGTTGAAAAAATCAATTGTAATTGTTTAATTCTACGATTTGAGCCAGCTAATCGGAAAATTCCTTCCACTTGTAATGCATTTGCCTTCAAATAAGAACCACACGATACTATAACTAATGGTACTTTACCATAAGTTACATTGAGTTCTTTTGATGAATTGGTAGTGGTGAGTGGTAAATTCTTATTAATATTATTTTGGATATCTGAAGAGATATAAATAGTACCAAAAGCATTTTTTGTTGAGGTTTCAATATCGCAACCAAAAATAGTTGAATTACCGATTGTATCTTGATGTTTTTGTTGTAAAAAGGAATCTCTATGAGATCTTAAATCTTTATGTTTTAAATTTTGTTGTTCATTAATGGGTATAGTTGTATTAGATGATGAAGAATTAGAATCTAAAAATTGGGATAAAGGTCTAAATGAATGAGATGATCTTGATTTAAATCCCAGTAAAGGTCTTGAAGGTGTCGGAGATGAAGATAATTTTGGAGGTGTTTGATTATTAAAATGTTGAGATTGGGAAGGGGTATGAGATTGAGGTTGAGAAGATTGTGAATGAGATTTTGAAGGTGATAAGAAATTCAAAGATATTGCATTACTATTTTTCCTACTTGAAGAAGATATTTTAATTGGTGTTGGATTTAATATGGGAGTAGTTGAATCATTTATCTCTATCTTGGGATTATCATTAGAATTATGTATTTGTTGAGATGACGTATTGATATTCATATTATTATAGTTATTAATATTAGTAGATTGAGAATTTGCAAAAGGTGAATTGTTTGAATCATGTTTACCTAAACTTCTAAACCAACCTGAAATTGGATTTTTAGAGGGAGACCCGTTACTGGGAGAGTTCATGTGTATTGTAGATATAAAATGTAAAAGAAATATATATCTAGAAGAAAGGCAATACCCCCAAAAAAAAAAGAAAGATTATGCATGCATAATTTAATGATAAAAAAATATCAAAACTTGGGTGTAACACGAACAGAAACACGACAATTTTAAAAATTAAAATTTATTACGTAATTAGAAACTTAATTATAATAGTTAAATAATATAATATAATATTCTATGGTGTACAGATTATTTTTATATATATTGGTATTACGTAATATCCCTTACATAATCCACAGACGCGACTATTTTACATAATCAGAATATTTATTTATGAAGAAAGAGAAAGAAAGAGAAGATTACTATAGTATTATTACTTACTGAGAGTTTGAATTCATTAATTCAGGAGGCTGATCATTATAATTAATTAATCAATTATCTTCATCGATTATTTATTTTTATATCTTTATCTTTATATTCCATCTACATTAACACAAACATAAACAACCTATAAGATGAGTTTTAAAGGTTTCCAAAAGGCAATCGTTCGTGCACCTCAAAACTTTCGTCAGAAACTGAATATGGGTACAGTTACTGAAGATGCAGTATATTCTGATGCTGAACGTAGATTTAAAGAATTAGAAAGTGAAACAAAGAGACTATCTGATGAATCAAAGAGATACCATAAAGCTGTTAATGATATGTTAGATCATCAATTAGGTTTCTCAAAGGCAATTGAAGAAATTTATAAACCAATTTCTGGTAGAATGTCAGATCCAAATTCTTCAATACCTGAAGGTAATCCTGAAGGTATTGAAGCTTGTGAACAATATCGTGATGTTGTTAATGAATTAAAAGAAACTTTGAAACCTGATTTAGAATTAATTGAATCAAGAATTGTTGAACCTGCTCAAGAATTATTGAAAATTATTCAATCAATTAGAAAAATGGCAGTTAAAAGACATCATAAACAACTGGATTTAGATAGACATCAAAATTCTCTTGCAAAATATCAAAATAAAAAGGAAAGAAATGCTAAAGATGAAGAAAAAGTTTATAAATATGAAAATGATGTTGCAATTGCTCAACAAGAATTTGATTATTATAATGAAATGATGAAAACTGAATTACCAATATTATTTCAACTTGAAGCTGAAATGGTTAAACCTTTATTTATTTCCCTTTATTATATGCAATTAAATGTTTTCTATACTTTAGCTTCAAGAATGGAAGAAATGAAAATACCTTATTTTGATTTATCTTCAGATATTGTTGAAGCTTTCCATGCAAAGAGAGGTGATATTGAGGAAAGAGCTGATGCAATTGGAATTACTAATTTTAAACTGGGTCATGCAAAGGCAAAACTTGATTATACAAGAAGAAGATTTGAAATGCAAAATGCTGCAAATACTCCAGGTAGTCCTTATGATAGTGCAACTCCAACTTATTCACCACCTTCATATGGTGGACCACCTGCAAGTACTGCTGCTTATACTCCAACAACTGCAACTTCCTATGGTTCTGCTTATACCCCACCGACAACTGCAACTACAGGTTATGGAGATGCTTATGGTGTTAATACCAATATTAATGAAAAGGCAGGAGGGTATCCTGGTTATGGAGCTACTCCAGCAGCTACTTCCTCATACGGCGCAGCTCCAGCTTATGGAAATACTCCATTAGCTAATGTTGCACCAGTACCATCTGCACTACCAGCAGTTTCACCTGTTGCAGCATCTGAAACTTGTACAGCATTATATGATTATACAGCTCAAGCAGCTGGTGATTTAACATTCCGTGCAGGTGATCGAATTACAATTATTCAACGTACAGCCGATCAAAACGGCTGGTGGACTGGGGAACTTAATGGTCTTCGCGGTGTATTCCCTGGTAACTATGTAAGTCTTAACTGATCAATATCAGTACTACTACTACTACTACTACTACTACTACTACTTTATAATATTGTGTATGTTTAGTGAATAAAGAAAACTATTAATGTCACGATATTTTGCAGAGTTTGTAGATTTAACAAATTCAAAGAGAGATGATGAAAATTTCATTGTAACGATTAAATTGTTTAATAATACATTACCTAAAACCACAAAAAATGTTTCGAAATTATTCTATAACCCTGATGTGAAAGAACCTACATATAGGAAATCAAAAGTAACTAGAGTTATAGCACCTGAATATTTAGTACAATTTGGTTATATTGTACGACGTCATGTTGATAATAAAAATTTGAATATAATTGATAACGAAGAATGTGAATCAGAATTACCAAGATTTAATAAGAAAATAATGGGAAAACATGGAATTGTCATTGCAGCTGACAAATTAGGTGATGATAATGAAACTACTACTCAATTATGTATTTTATTTGTACCATGGGGTAAATATGACGAATTAAATGGTTATATACCAATTGGTGAATGTAAAGAATGGAAAACATTAAGTGAATGGATGGGAAAAATCGAAGTTGATTCAACTAACTATGAAATTCCACAAGATAAAGGTGTATGGATTAGAAGATGTGGTAGATTACGTAGTAAATGAAGAGGTATAGTACAATAAGTATAACTAAATGTCTTGTCGAAAATGACCGAAAGAGTCAGAGCTTAGCTCATCAAACGGAGATACACGACTAGTAGAGAAAAATTATTCTTTCAACACACACGTACTGAGGAGAAAACCCCATGACGATGGACATTCGAACATAAACAATTAATTTCCAGTGAATGGGGTTCATGTGACGTCCATGGTATCGATGGCTAAAAGAAGAAGAATTTGATGAAGTTGGATCTTGAATAATCTCAACTAAAACTAACAACTATAAAAAAAATTTGTATATCGCGTTGTAAAAAGGGTAACGAAGAGGGTAAATTTAGAACCTCTCTGTTTAATTCTATAATGTATCAAAAACTATAAAAATCTATAAAAAACAAGTATCTTCTGTATTCAAATTGAATAACGAAGTAACATGAAATAACCCAGCAATTTTTTGACAAAAATTTGTTGACATTATCAGAATATTCCAAATAGTATCAGCGTGTCAGAAAGTAATAGGTTTAAACTATTATACCATTGTTGTTTTTTAACATAAGAACATAGAGAGACAATCATATATATTCATAATAGTTCCTGATAGTATAGTTGGATTTTTGTAAATACCTTTGAAAAATCAATTATGAACTAATGATTAACTCCATAAGTTATATCTTTTTACCTGTTGATTTATAAATAACTCCAACTGGGGTGCACAATTGTTCAATTAAGCCAAAACCTATCATAAAATGCAATACCCAATCAATACCAATTCCACAAAACTTGAAAATACATAATGGTGGAGTATCCTTTTTCATTGGTTTCATCCATAATGAAGCTAATGATTTATAAGAATTAACTCTTTTTTTAATTTGTCCTAATACCCAATTAATAGCTTTATGAAGTATTCGTAATAATGCACCTAAATGTGGTAAGGATAAAGTTTCTGCAATAGTTAGAAATCCTTTCTCTACTAAAGTTGATGGGGGTTCGCCATTTTTATCCAATATATATGACAATTCAGTTGATGTTAATTCATTACCGTATGTAGATTTGAAAGTATCTTGAGGTATAAGTATTTCAATATCAGAATTTGATATTGTGGCTGGAATGGAAATGAGGATATTATTTAATAATAAAGTTTCAATTTCAGCATCACATTTTGATATATTATCTTCAAAGGCAGCATAAAGATGTTCCCTTGTACATATGTGAGGATACTTAGCTACTATACGTGATGATCGTGAAGCAGAACGGAAGTGTGGGAACAGAGTACGAGTCTCTTTGATAATTTGGTCCACTATCTCCGACATGTAGTTAGATAAAAAAAGGACCACCACCACAGTGTTGGTAAATTGCTCAATGTGTAGAACTCTATATTAGTGTGTAGCTTATTTTAATTATTAATAATCAAGCTTCACTTTTTTCTTTTCTCAATGACAAACCATTATCAATTTGACGTTTCAATGTCCTGTAGTGGATGTTCAGGTGCAGTAGAGAGAGCTTTATCTAAATTAGAGGGTGTCACATCAGTTAAAACTGATTTAAAATCACAAACTGTTGATGTTGAAACTACCCCGGATGTTAAGTTCGAAACAGTGCAAGCGAAAATTGCAAAGACTGGTAAAACCATTAATGGTGGTAGAACTTTATAATCGATTTGATAAACTTTTCAGTTGTGTACTTAAATATAATTCTTTATTTTATATATAGTATTTAATAGACTAAATCTCTAATGGACCAACATATACTGGAAGACCCTTTACTATCACTTGTATGTGGAGGTGTCGCTGGTGCATTATCTCGTACTGCAGTTTCACCATTTGAGAGAGTGAAAGTTTTATTTCAAGTACAAGGTAAATCAGGGTATAATAATGGTACTATGGCTACAGTGGTGCAGCTTTATAAGGAAGAAGGATGGAGAGGTATGTTTAGAGGTAATGGTGTTAATTGTGTACGTATTGTACCATATACTGCAATTCAATATGCAGTTTATGAAAGAATTAAACTTTTCGTTGGTGGTGAAATGACTCCATTAGTTAAAGTTGGTGCAGGTCTTATAGCAGGTACAGCATCAGTTTTAGGTACTTATCCATTAGATCTTGTTAAGACACGTTTAAGTGTCTTAACTGCTCAAAAACTCGATATTAAAAATATGAAAGCATCATTAACATTACATGGAACTTTAATGAATATTTATCGTAATGAAGGTGGAATATTAGCGCTTTATAGAGGTCTTGTGCCAACAGTACTTGGAGTTGCACCATATGTTGCTATTAATTTTGCATTATTTGAATATTTATCAGAAAGAGTTGAAAAACATATTAATAAAAAACCTTCAACTTTAGTTGTTCTTTTATTAGGTGCATTTTCAGGTGGAGTGGCACAAACTATGGCATATCCGTTTGATATGTTACGTCGTAGGTTTCAAATAGCTACAATACCATCATCACCATTCAAATATAAGAGTACAATTGATGCATTACAACAGATTGTACGACGCGACGGCTTGAAGGGCCTTTATAGAGGTTGGGGGGCGAATATGTGGAAAATTATGCCTTCAATGGCAGTTCAATGGGCTTCTTACGATTTTCTTAAGAAAGTGTTATAATAAATATAGTGTAATAATATTGATTAAAGTAAATAGAATTCTGTAAATATAATATAAATATGAAAATGGATATTTCATTTGAAGATACGACATTAAGGGATGAATTATTGGCAAAATTACTCACTTTGAGAGAGAGTAATGGTCAATACAAGGAAAAATTATGGGAAAGCGTATCAGCACTGAGTGATGTATCATCAGATGTTAAAGAGCCACCACAGAGTGTTAGTTATGAGGAGTCTCTTACAAATGAACAATTGAAAAGTCTTCTATATCAATCAAAAAAATATAATAATCAATTGATAGAAACAATTGAAGAATATGAGGAATCGTTACAAACTATACTGAACGCACTGGTAGAGGCGAATACATCAGCTACTACTAGTGTCATCGAGTCAATTGATGTGAAGGATAATTCGCCAGAGCAAGAAATGTGGGATTCATGGTTCGATCTGGTTGAAGTTTTGAATGGAATCATGAAGCCCTCGTCTTAGTTGATGTTGTGCAGATTAATTTTTTTTCGTGTTTTCTTAACATTGATTTTATTTCTTTCCAATCGATAAACACGTTAAATTAGATATAACATTATGGAAGAAACAACATACAAACCTCCAACGGTTCCAAATCCACCACCATTGCATACTTATACTGATTATTCTACAATTCCATCATCTATACTTAATTCAGATAAACCAACAACTATTGTTTTCGGAATTGATGAAGCGGGTCGTGGTCCAATTATTGGTCCAATGGTTTATGCATTAGCTTATTGTACATTAGAATTTGCAATGGAAGAACTGCCCAATCTTGAATTTGCTGATTCTAAACAATTAACAGAACCAAAAAGATGGGAATTAATGAAAGATATTGTTGAAAAAGAGGAAATCCAAATAGGTTATGCAGTTACATCACTTTCACCTAATGATATATCGGTATCTATGTTAAGATCTTCAAATGTGATTAATCTTAATGAACAAGCGCATAGTGCAACAATTGATTTAATAAGAACTGTGATGGAGAAAATAAGAGCAGTTAATCCAGAAACAAAATTTGATGCTGTTTATATTGATACAGTTGGACCACCTGCTTCATATACTACCAAAATAAGGAAATTTTTTGCAGTTGAACAAATAAAGAAGATTGTTGTTGAAAAGAAAGCTGATGATACATATCCAATTGTATCAGCAGCGAGTGTGGTTGCTAAAGTTACAAGAGATTGGTCAGTTAAATGTTCAGCTGAAATAATTGGAGCTACATGGGGGTCAGGTTATCCATCAGATCCTAAAACCAAGGCATATATTAATTCTAATATTCATCCATGGTATGGATGGGATGAAAATATTCGATATTCTTGGGGTACAGCTAAGACTGCATTAGAGAATAGCAATGCGATTAATATGAGATGGGAGCATGAACTTGTTAAAAAGCATGGATTTGATGATGTTGTTGGAATGTTTAATAAAACTGACAACAATGAAATTACTAAAAATTGGTTTGTACAGTAAATATGATGTTATAATTATTATTATATAGAAATTAGAGAATGTATAATCAATTAATTTGCAATATTTGTCATTGGTTCTTCTTCATATTCGACTTCGATTCTAGCTCTCTTTGTCTTTATCTTCTTTGGTTTAACTTCAGGTTCTTCATCATCATCTTCATCATCACTATCACTTTCATCATCACTATCTTTACCTAACCATTTTTCTAAATCTTCCATATCTACCATTTCATCTTCTTCATCTTCATCAGCTTCAACATATTCAATTTCACCAGAACCTTCATCATCACTATCCAATTGAACATCTTCATCAGAATCAAATTCTTCTTCATCTTCCAATTCATTTTCTTGACCTTCATCTTCCATTTTACCCAATACTTTTTTCCATATTTTATCATCAACATTTAATGGTTTGTCACCATAAGCACCACTCTTTAATCTATCTAAAAGTTCCTTTTCAATTGATTTTTCAATTCTTGCAGCTGCTAAAGCTTTTCTTTCTCTCTTTTCTTCTCTCTTTTTAACTTTATGTTTAACACCAACATAATTTCTTTCACTAACTTCACCTCTTTCCTCTCTTAATGCCATCCTACGTTCAGTAATTTGAACTTGTTTTAATCTTGTAAATCTTTGTTTACATTTATTAATATTAAAATCATTCCAATAAAGTAAATTTTCATCAATTTGTTTTAAAGCTTTTGTGAAATCTTTTGATAATTTTATCCTTTGCCATAAATTTTTTGGTGTATGTGAACGTTCAACAGTTTTCATATAAAGATATAATTTACCATCAACTTGTTTAACTGTTGCATATTGAGCATTTGCTAATGGGCATGATCTACGATCACATAAACCTGTAACATTATATTCATTTCTACAAAAATCTTGATTATTTTGTGATTGATGCGGGCGAATTTGGAATGAACAGAATTGTTTACTAATAACTTTCCAAATTAAATCGTCGGACATTGTATAGTTTGTTTAATGATGGTAGTGTTTGTATAATGTAAAGCTGGTATAAATTTGTATAAAGTGGTATAAAATAAATAAAATAAAGTAAAATAATTATAATTTTTTTCATGAAAATAATTTTTGTGAAATGAAAAATTTTTTTATCATACTAAGTAATATAAGAAAGAAATTTACTTTTTCTTAGTATTCGCGCTTCTCTTATTGGCGTTTCTTTTCTTTTCTTTTCTTTGATTTCTCTTAGTTAAAGAACGACAATTTTAAACTCTGATAGTGTTGATTGAGCCTTCTCTCCAAGGTATCTCTCAACTTTAATAGGTTTGATTGCATCCCAAGTAGATTCTGCACCACTTTTATCAACAAGTGCATCCAGTGTCTCTTTTTTACTCCATCCTTGTTCTTTTGCAACTTCTGGTAAAA
The DNA here is from genome assembly GCA_030565065.1 of Pichia cephalocereana. Lineage (NCBI taxonomy): Eukaryota > Fungi > Ascomycota > Pichiomycetes > Pichiales > Pichiaceae > Pichia > Pichia cephalocereana. Next base: position 40,752 of record JAJMAS010000021.1, on the reverse strand, counting down.
AAGTTGCAGAACATCGACGATTTCCATATTTGAAGATAACATGTAATCCATGTTCACCAATATTCCAATTTAATGGATTATTAGTGATATCTTCAAATGAATGTAATATAGTTACAGCACATTGTAAATCTAAATTAGGAGAATTTTCAATTTTCAAAATTTCATTAAGTGTTATTGGTTTAAACCTTTCATCTTCAAATGCTGATATTAATGCATATTCTTTAACTGATTTTGGTAATGGTAATTTACTAAAATTTCCAATACATCCACGTAATTTTTTTGACTTTGTTTCTTTATTAATTATATTCCAAGTTACAAATAATGGTGCTTCAAATGGTGTTATAACATAATCACATGCAGTGGCAATTTCAGATTCTGGTAAACTTACCTTTGAATAACCTGGATCAATTGAGTTAAGTAATGAATGAATTGCTAAATTAGCATAGAAATAAACTGCATCCGGTGTTACTGACATTGTTAATGTTGTGTGTATTTATATAATGAACTGTGGATATAATGATTATAAAAAGAAGGAGATGTCGTTCTTTAATGGGGCGTGGTTTGCTATAGATATTATTTTATTATAGTTTTTTTTAAGATGGAATCCGATCTCTCTATTAAAGATCTCTTCTTTCTTTTGCAACTAAGTTAATTACCTATATAGAGAATGAACATTGTCTCAAATATTACAAAGAATGAAAGTTCCAAACTTGCAGTATTTGCAGCTGGATGCTTTTGGGGGGTTGAACATATGTTTCGTAAACATTTCAAAATACCTGAACAAATAATTGATGTTCGTGTTGGTTATGCAAATGGTAAATCAAATATTACAAATCCAACTTATAAACAAGTTTGTACAGGTGAAACTGATTTTGCAGAAGCAGTTTTAATTTCATATAATCCATCAAAAGTTACATATGAACAATTAACTGAATTCTTCTTTAGAATTCATGATCCAACAACTGTTAATGCACAAGGACCTGATATTGGTACTCAATATAGAAGTGGTATTTACACTACAAGTGAAGATGATGTTAAAACTACACAATCCGTTCTCAATAAATTCTCCAAATGGTATGCACCATCCAATGTAGTAACTACAATTGAACCATTACAATCATTCTACGATGCAGAGACCTATCATCAACGTTACCTTATTAACAATACCGATGGTTACACTTGTCCAACCCATTACCTAAGAGACGCACCAAAATAATTTAATTTTTCCTATGTTAACTTAAACTTTTCTTATAGTTTTTGTTCTTGTTTTATACACAATTTGTATAACTAAGTGTACATAATACATTTAATCAATGGACGAATACGATAGTTACAGTGATAATGATAATCATAATGGAGGATTTCATGAAGACGATCTCTCTGATGATGAATATGATTTATTATATGATGTATTACCAACTTTTAAAAAACTTGCATTGGATAAACAATATTCCGTATCTGATGACTTTCTTAAGGAATATCTTTGGGAAGCTCATTATGATATTGATGAAGCATTGCTCATTCTTTCAGAGAATCATAAACGTACGTATAAATCATATACATCTTTAATGATGACTAACTTACTATAAGCTGAAGCTTCCCTTCTTATAACGCGAGTGAGAGACTTTTTCTTATGTTTCTTCTTTTGATTGTCCATCTTGAAGTCTAAAAAGGAAACTACAGATAAATGTCTAAACTACAGCTGTTAGCAGAGAAGAGACGACAGCAAAAAGAGGCTAACGTTGCAAATAATGAGAGATCAGGTTTAGATAAACTACTTCAAAAGAGGAAATTAGTTGCTCAACCTTTATTGAATATAGGAACTAAAAAAAGAATTAAAGAATCAGTAGGTGGTAAATTAAATAAAGTTATACAACCATCACCATCACCATCACCACAACAAACATTAGTAGAGAAAGATGTTCCATTATCAACAATATCACTCCCAACGCCGTCTTTATTATCAACAACTACCAAACGTTTACAACCACCAACTCATATACTCCCTTCAATTATTTTTGCAAATAACAACGCCCTCTCTAAATCTGTAATTGACATTAATACTAACATACCCTCTAATATAGCCGTTAAAATCAAAGAAAATTTTCAAAAGAAAAGTCCTGATGATAATAGGAAAATAGTTAATACATTATCTGAAAAAATTCAAAATGTTGAATTAAAACAAGAAAAGGAAGAATCAAGATCTTCATCAACAATAAAGAAACCAACAAAGGCTAAAAATAAAATTGATCTAAATGAAGAAATTACTTTAAAATCTTCAAAACCTTTATTATCAGCTATTGTAATTGGTCATGTTGATAGTGGTAAATCAACAACTATTGGTAGATTATTATATGATTTAGGTATAGTTGATTCAAGATCATTGCATAAACTTACAAAAGATGCAGAAATTGCTGGTAAGGGATCATTCTCACTTGCTTGGATTATGGATCAAACTCCTGAGGAAAGATCTCGTGGTGTTACAATCGATATTGTTCAAACACAATTTGAAACTTCAAATATGAGATTTGCAATTATTGATTCTCCTGGTCATAGAGATTATATTCCTCAAATGATTAATGGTATAACTCAAGCTGATGTTGCAATTGTTATAATTGATTCAACCTCTGATCTTATCTTTGAAGCTAGTAATGTTGTTGGTACAAATGGTGATTTCTCAGTACGAGATATTGCAAAAGGTCAAACTTTTGAACAATTGAAAATTGCTAAAAATTTAGGTATAGAGAATGTTCTTTTAGTAATTAATAAAATGGATGTCAATGATTGGGATGAGGATAGATTCATTTCAATTGAAAATGTTTTAAAAGATCATTTAACTAATGAATTAGGATTTCAGTTACAAAATCTAAATTTCCTACCTGCCTCAGGTTTTAATGGTGATAATATTTTCAATAAATCAAAATTATGTCCATGGTATAATGGTCCAACTTTATTCCAATATATGGAAATTATGAACACTCAAACAAATGAAAATTCTCACATAACATTAAAAAATCAATCAAAGGATCAATTTGTCCTTACAGTTACTGATCTTACTTTAGGTTCAGGAATCGAATCTGGTTCAATTGTAAGTACAAGTAAAAAATCAGATACTGTAACCATTCATGGTCGTGTTAATTCAGGTTATTTACAACCAGGTGAATCTGTTAATTTTTGGCCATCAAATGAATCAGGTCAAGTTGATACAATTTCAACTGTAATTACTAAAATAAATAGTTCAAAGGACAATAATAATAAAGTTGTTGAAAAAGTTGCTATTCCTGGTGAATTCGTTGAAATGAAAATACGTAAAGTTGAACTAATTGATGCATTAGCTATTGGTGATTTAGTTACTAAAATTACAAAAGCTGATGATGATTTTGTTAGATGTTCAAATCAGTTAGTTTGTGAATTAACTATGTTTTCATTAAATAGACCGATTTTAATAGGTACTCCATTTATTTTATTCAAAGGTAATGTTTCATATTCTGCTAAATTGGCTGCAATTGAATGGGTAGAGAATAAAATTGAAAATGATGATGGAACAATTACTTTAAAGAAAACTAAAAAACGTAAACATTTGAGTTCAAATCAACGTGCTAAAGTTATCATTGAAACTGAAAAATTGGTACCTATTACGGAGACAATTATTAAATTGAACAGAATTGTTATACGTAAAGAGTGTTTAACAGTTGCTGCTGGATTAATTAAAAAGACAATCATTTCATAGTATATAATCTATCATAAGTAAAATTAATCCTGCAATAAATATCATATATCCAAAAGTTTTATTACGTTTACTACTATTTTCATTCGCCTTCTTTAAAACAATATTACCACTTTTAACATTACCAACAATTTCATCCTTTGTAGAATCCAATATAGAAATATTTTCATTTTGTAATGCTAATTGAACTCCAATTTCTCTAACCATACTAGCAACATCCATCATTGATGACTCAATTTGTGTAACTGCATTTAAACTTTCACGTTTCATTTCCTCAATTAATGAATGTTGTTCCTCCTGTAATTGCTGAAGTTCCTGTGGGATAATCTCTTGTTCTAATTCTTTATAGTCCTCAGAAACTATCTTCCTACTATTTCCCAATTCATATGAATTATATGTAGTACTTAATGTAGATTTTTTCAATTGTAATAATCTCTCTACTCTTTTATCATGCATTTCGTTCCATTCTTCAAGAACAGCTTGTAATTTTAATCCCAATGATTTAACTACATTTGAAAAAATTGTACGTAATGTTTCATTCTTCACACTAATATACTCTGCATAATCACCCATTGAGATAATATTACGTGTTAATGATTGAATTGCATTAGAATTATTATCAATATTTGTAAACCCTACCTTATTCAACATCGCCGTTAGTTCATCTGAATCAGCAGGCATTTTCTGTAGTTTTGTTTCCACGTCTTGTAAGTTCTTGATTTGATTAGTTATTCTCTGTAATTTCAATTTGATCTCTGTATCAAAAATCATCTTTTGATCTTCTGACATTTCTTTAGAGTTGGTAAGTAAATATTGAGGTCGAATATCTTTAATTAACTGATGCATTGTTGTCAAAGTTGAATATAGTGATTTTGTTTTAGTATATATTTCTGAATCAGATAATGCATATCCTTTCTCTTTCGTTTTATGTACATATTCCGTCTTTCCTAAAGACTCAGAATATATCTGCACACATTGCTGAAAGAATATTGTCCTGTCCATGATCTCCTTGCCAATTTGCAGAAAGAAAAAAGAGATCATGAATGTTCTGTGAATTGATTCTGAAAACTGTTAATTTGAAATATTATTTAAGTGTGCGCCTCTGCCATTTTAAGTTAAACAATTACAACTTCACCTTCTTTTTATCACTTTATCACAGAACAATGGATTCAGATATGATGAGTAGCAGTGTTTGGGACGATAATGTCCCTCAAGAATCAAGCTATAGTTACAATCACTTGAGTAGAGGTGATGATCATCCCTGGGGAGCAGATAGTCCATCAAACAATGACAATGATGATGGCGATAATGATATTGATGAGTTCAAGATTCAAAATGAACTTGCACATACTATGAACTCAATCTTTCTGGACAATAAAGCAGATGATGAAGAGGATGAAGAGAAAGAACATGAGAATGGTGTCAATGAAGAATATCAAGGTGATAGTGAGGGTGAAGATGTTTATGGAAATACTAATCATTCAGAGCATGTGCATTATGATGATACTCATCGGAAATCAGATGTTGGTAACCCATTCTTAGTCGGTGCTGAACATGGTGAAGATAATGATCATATTGATATTCAAATGTTAAAGGAGAAAAAGAATCAATTGTTAAATTCACTTACAAGTGGTGATAATGTTGAAAAATCATTCTTAAAAAATTCTAATGATGATCTGGATAAATCAATAAACGATCTTTTCTTAAAATCTCCACAAAAATCAAGTGGAAACTCTCAACTGGACAATCTTTTATCTGATCCTGAATCTGCACCTGCATCTGTATCTGAAACTGAAACCGAAATTAATAAAAAGGATGAACACGAAGAGAAGGAAAAGGAAAAGGAAAAGGAACAAGAAAAGGAGAAAGGGAAGGAGAAAAAACTGTTATCACCAATTAGAAAAGTTAATGTCATAAGACCAAGAAGAGTTATGAAACATAACTTACATTCATCGGAACCTCCAAGTGCAGTTGTTGCTAGTGCCTCTCCTCTTGAAGATCCTCTATCTGCACCTGCACTTCCAGATGAAAGAAATGATAATTCATTGAATGGATTATCATCTCCAACTACAAGAAAACAGAAATTCATTAATGAAGCAGAAGCTCCTCTTTTTGAAATAAAAAGAACAAACCTGAATGTAAATGAAAAAACTGTTGATCATTCTTCAAATTTTGATGCAAATTACAAACCTAAAGATGAAAAGGTTGAAGAATTTGATATAACGGTAGGAGATCCACTGAAAGTAGGTGAATTAACTAATGCACATATTGTTTATACGATTACCACAAATACAAAATCTAGTTTAATGAATCATGAAACTACAGTTGTTACTAGAAGATATAACGACTTTTTATGGCTTTATCACCAATTACTGAATAACCATCCTGGTTATATCATTCCACCACCTCCAGAGAAACAAGTTTATGGACGTTTTGATGATAAATTTATTGAAAGTAGAAGGCTGGCACTGGAGAATATGTTAAAGAAAATATCTAGAAGAAGTGTATTTCAAAATGATTTAAATTTCATACTTTTTTTACAATCTGAAAATTTTTCTGAAGAATCAAAGCAAAAGGAAGCAATCGTATATCATGATGATGAAAATAGAAATCAATCAGAAAATTCTGATGATTTGATTAATGGACCAATGAACACAATGGCCCAAATATTAAATGCAACTGCAAGTCTTGGAATTAATGATGGTTCATCTAGTGGTGGCTTTTTCAGTTCTTTAATAGGTTTAAATGTTCCTAAATATGTTGAAACTGATAACTATATTCTGGAGAAACAAGCATACATAGATAGTCTTGATGAACAATTACGTCAATTGACACAAGTTCTTGATATGATTCTGGAAAAACGTGAGGAACTATCACTGTCATTAAATGATGTATCAACGGTATTATTACAACTGTCGGATCTTGAAGTAAATAGTGAAATAACTGAGATTTTGAGTAATTTTGAAGAGTTGCAAGTGAAAATCAAAGAATTACTAGAGAGGGGAAATTTATCACAAATTTTTACTTTTGGTGCAACAGTTGATGAATATATTTTACTGATTGGTTCAATCCGTAATTGTTTTGAAAATCGACTGAAAGTTTGTAATAGTGTTGCAACATTACAGAAACATAAAGAAAAGAAAGAACATAATTTAGCCAAGTTTAAAGCAAAGAATCAAAATCAAACTGATAAAATACACTTTTACGAAGAAGAATTGAAAAAGCTTAATGGTGTACTCGAAAAACAAATAAAACTCAAGGATAACTTTGAAAAGATTTTCAAGAATGAGTTGTCAAGATTTGAGTTTGATAAGATAAAAGATTTTAAGAATATGATTGAAATTTATTGGGAAAGTTTGATTGAAAATCAAAAGATTTTAATTGAATTATGGGAATCATTTTACGAAAAGTGTAAATTTGATTAAATCGTTTGAAAAAAGAAAACATTGTATAATTACATAACTTATAAAATATAGGAATATATTACATTAAAAATACAAAACTTTTTATAAAGTGTAGATATAGTGATTATAAAAGGAATCGAAAAAAAAATTAAAAATGTAAAACAAATTTTATGCAAGTAAAATCTCCCAACCCCATTCTTTCATCACTGTTGTCCAATGAGTCCAATTACCAAAAACATTAATTTCATCATCAAGAAGTTCATCATCCTCACCATTTAAAACAATACTCATTCTTCGTTTAACTTTCTTATAATCATTTGAAGGTTGATTTTCATGATTTGAAACATCGTTACTGCCATCAACATCACGATTTTTACCATGATAAGCATCCTTTCTTGCCCAAACTTCTTTAACAACTTCCCAAGCTCTTTCAAGTGTACCGATCCACATTTTATCAATTAATTCAGTCCATCTATCCTTTGCCCAATCTCTTTCCTCTCCTGGTAATGCTTCACATGATGCAACAAATAATGGGAACATATGAGTAACAACAGTTCTTGAAGTGCTTGGAATACTAGCTAATAACATCATAACATTTTCTGCTAAACTATGAGATGTTGGGCTTGGAATTTCAGGTACAATTTGATGTAAATATAATAAAGTTGAATGTCTATAGGCTTCAGCAGTTGCAACTGCTGCATTTAAATCAAATGATGGATCCTCTGTTTGATTTTGATGCTTTAATTTTGATAAGCTTGGTAGTTTCCAGTGTTCAATTGCTGATTTTAAATCAACTGCTTTAGAGATTAATCTAAGTGGTGTTTTAACTTGTGTTTTACTTGATAATGAATTAACTGTTTTATAATGACGGATTTGTGCAATTAATGTTGCAACTTCACCCATTATTGGGAACAGTGTTTGAGCAACACCTAATAACGGATCAATTACATCACCATCTTCCAGATTAAAACTTCTATATTTGGCAATAACAGCTGCACTATTTGTTTCATTCTTTGGTTTTTTTGGCTTTGCCTTGCGTTTATTTGAATTAGTTCCTGAAAAACTATGTGCTTTTCTTTTCAATGGGATACTATTAATTTCTCTGTTAAAATTGAAATCTAAACTTCCACCACCATTTATTATTGATGATTGAACTGAAAAGTTTTGATCCTCATCAATTACTTCATCATTTTCAACATCAGAATCTCTTTCATATCCATTATCATCATTATCATCATTTAATTCACCTTCTTCACATTCACTTGTCATTCTAGCAAGAACATCGAAATACATCCATGCATTAACTAAAAATGCCAACTCCTTTGGTAATTTTTTCTTTTTCAAATCTTCAGTTTCATCTTCAACAATTGGATTTAAATGATTTTGATTATCTGATGGTATATCAGATAAGAAACTATTAATACTACTTATACTAGTGGTACTATTAGTTCTCTTTCTTTTCTTTTTATGTTTCTTCTTTCCTTCTAACTTATGAAGAACTCTAATAATCATACTTTTAGCACCTTTCAAATGTGCAATACCTGTACTAATATGTCTATCCCATGCTTCACCCATAGCTAATGCAATACATGTAGCTAATGCAACATCAGGTGGTATTTTTTTAGTCATTTCCTTAGATGGTGAATTTGATGGTGATAATTCAACAATCTTATTATTATTGGTATTTGAATTTAACAAATTATCGTGTCTTCTAATTGCATGGTTTGCATTACCACTCAAACCATGAACTAATGAAACAATTGCATCTTTCATATATTTAACACCTCTGTCTCTCAAATTTGAATCTCCTCTAGCAATATGAAAGCAAGTCATTGCTAACAATGCACTTCTAACAACTGGATGATCTTGTGACATTGGTAAAAGGAAAGTTCTCCAAGGATTTTCAGTTGGACCATTTTTAATTGACATAATTCCACAAGTATGTTGATCAAATGCAATCAGAGTTGATAGATGTTCATCTGGTAAATGTAATGAATAAATATTTATTGGTTGTTGTGGTAGGATTATTTGTGAACGATTTCTATGCTCAATAATGTCTAAAGTTGAACTTATATCAGAAACAATCGATCTAGGAGAACTTACAGCTGAATCGAAATCTGTCATTTTATTATTTGAATGTTGATCGTCAATAGCTGTATTTTTATTATCTTCATCTAACTCTTGATCTTGTTCTTGTTCATTTTCATCATTTTCCTGTCCAACTCCTTCTTCTAATTCACTTTTAGTGGAATTTTGTTTATTATTTGCAAATTCAACTAATGATCTAAATGGTGATTGAGGTATATTTATTGAAATTCCTCTTGGAGTATTAGGATCCATTGGTGAAGTTTGATTTAAATAGTTTGATATTGACAAATCATTATTACCAAAAGTATTTTGAGAAAATCCCATTGCAGGTGAAAATGGACTAAATGGTAATGAGGATTTATAAAACATTGTATTTGAATCAAAATTACTTGATAAATTTTCAGTAACCAAAGGAGACAATTTTGCATAGGGGAAATTAGAATCAAGTTCCTCTATTTTAGGTGTTTGACCTGTTTGATGAGTATTGATATTATTATTAGTATCAGGATTTAAGATATCATAATTTTGATTTAGCATGCTATAATTTGGAGATTTTGCAGGTAATTGTTGAATATATGAAAAATTAGATGATTCTTTGAAAAGGTTTAATGGTGAATCATTTGAAAGTGTATTTGATTTGGAGGATACTTCAATATTTGAAGATTTTCTTTCTGATTTAGTAGGTTTATTTGAAAATCCTGATAGAAACATTTCAGTAAATGGTGATGGAGGTATTGAAGTATTATTTGGACTTGCAATTGCGATATCTGCCAGAGAATGTAGTGGAGAATTAATTGGTTCATTTTTAATGTTTTGATTAATTTTCAATTTATTTGGTTGGATATTAGTTTGAATATTTGAAGTTATATCTGAATCAATTTGATTTTCTTGTTTTTTATTTGAGGAATTAGTTTGTTTATTAGTAGTATTACCATTAATATTTTTTGTAACATTTTGTTGATTTGATGATTTACTATTCAGTAATTCTAAAATTTCTTCATTTGTATTTAAATTTGATAAAGTTGAAACAATTGCAGAAGCTAAATCAGGATTTTTACCTTGAGATATAAGTAAATTTGCAATTGCAACTTCTTCAGTTGATCTACCAGTAACTGATAAAGTTGCTTCCTCTAAAGCTTTCTTAAGAAAATTTTGTTTTGATTTTGTTTCATTTTGTAATCTCTTAATTTCATCAAAAGTTTGAGCATTTTCTTTAAAAGTATTTGTATTTTTGATATTATCAATGGAGGGGGTATTATTTAATTGTGATGAAGTTTTTGAAATTTGAGCAATTTTTCGACCGGAATTTTTATTGTTTGTGATGATAATATTGCTCGTGATATTTTGATTTTGAATATTTACAGTTTGATTGGAAGATGTGGCAATGGCTGTGGCATTTGAATTTGATTGATCTGAGAAATCTTTCCATTTAAAATTAATTGCATATCCACCACATACAATACCTCTTTTAATACAATTATTGCAATAAGGTTTACTTTCATCACATTTTAACCTTCTTTTCTTACAAGTAACACAACCATTTCTTGATTTTGTATTTCTGGTCTTTGGTTTAGTTCCATTATTTACTTCAACCATTGTGTTTTGATATTATAAAACAAGATAAGATAAGATAAGTTGCTAGGTATTGTATGGAGAACAAAATTAAGTTAAACTAGGTTAAGTAACTAAATAAATATGGGATGTACCTTTTACAGACAATATAGAAAGGCCAATCGGGGGCCAGAAAAAGCAGTCGGAATATGCTTAAAGAGTTAAAAATAAATAACAATAAGCATCACATTGTCATCTCTATCCCTATTTCCTATAGTCTACTTATTATTACTATAATTTTAATGTCCATATCGTTATCGTTATCTTATCTTATCTTATCAGTAAATTATTATATGTAGACGCGTCTGTATAATTATCTTCACTTGAAATGGAAATAATTTCCTATTTAGGTATAGTTATCCATTATATTAAGATAGATAGAGTTCGATTTAGTGTTAATAATTACATTATCTATAATTATATTCATTTACTAATATAAAGTATAAGTATTCCTCCAGTAATGAAGAATTAGCTTAGCCTCCTATAGTCACTAAATAAGTTTCCTTTACTACAATTAAAATGGTTTACGTAACTAAACTACATCTTATATAATTATGTAATACAATACTTCTATCCCTCCACCTCTTTATAGCCTAATAGAGATTTTTACCCTCATCAATCCCCCCACTAAAATAAATTAACCGTTAGTTACCAATAGTAAATGTCGGATAAACTCATCGATTTTATTATTAGAGAGATTTATTATCGTAGATTTAGATTTTGATTTTGAGTTATGTATATCAACTGAAAAACTATTTAAGTATAATGATATCTCCCATTTACTTTATTTGTTAATTGAATTCTCTCCTTCTTATATTCTTACTTTCAATAAAGCAAAAATGTCATTCCCATATTCATTAACTCCATTAGCTAATAAGGAAGCTTTATTAAAACAATTTAAGGGTAAATCAAAATCAGAATTACCAACACCTGGTTTAGTTGTTGATCGTAAAATTTTCATTGAAAATTGTGAAAAAATGTTGAAAAGTGCTTCAAATCTTGATTTTGAATTTCGTGCTCATGTTAAAACTCATAAAACTTTAGAAGGTACAATTTTACAATTAGGTTCAAATAATTTAAAAACTGATAGAATTGTTGTTTCAACTTTAATGGAAGCTTGGAATTTGATTCCTTTAGTTGAAAAAAATTTAATTAATGATGTTTTATTTAGTTTACCAGTTGTTAAAAGTAAATTACCTGAATTAAGTGAATTATCATTGAAAATTCCAAATTTAAGATTAATGCTTGATAATTATCAACAAATTAATACTTTAATTGAATTTAGTAAATTAAATAATATTACTAAAAAATGGTCAATTTTCGTTAAAGTTAATATGGGTACAAATAGAGCAGGTTTAAAAAATGATGATAATGAATTAGATTTAATAATTGAATCATTATTGAAAAATGAAGAAAATTCAAAATATGTTTCATTATTTGGATTTTATTGTCATGCAGGTCATGCATATTCTTCATGTAATTGTACTGATGCAGAAAATTTCTTAATTGATGAAATTATTAATGGTAATATTGCTTGTAAAAAGGCAATATCAATTAATCCAAATTTAAATTTAACAATTTCAGTTGGTTCAACTCCAACTGCTCATGCAGCAGAATTTTTAAAATTAAATAAATTATCAAATGATAATAAAATTGTTGGTAAAATTGAATTACATGCAGGTAATTATCCGTTTTGTGATTTACAACAAATTAGTACAAATTGTGTTAAAATTGAAAATGTTTCATGTAGAGTTTTAGCAGATGTTTTATCAATTTATCCAAATAGAGGTGATAAAAAACCTGGTGAAGAATTAATTAATGCAGGAGTTATAGCATTAGCTAGAGAATTTGGTCCATTACCTGGTCATGGTAGAATTTATTCACCAAAAGGTTATGAAAATTGGATTGTTGGTAGATTAAGTCAAGAACATGGTATTTTAACTCCATTAAATGAAAATGAAGAAACTAAATTAATTCCAATTGATACAAGAGTTGAAATTGTACCTCAACATAGTTGTATAACTGCTGCTTCTTATCCTTGGTATTATATTGTTGATGGTGATGATATTGTTGTTGATATTTGGGTTCCATTTAGAGGTTGGTAGTATAACCAATTTACTGTATAGATCATATATATATATATATATCTTATTTAATTGACATTATAATTTATATATTTTAGAACATTTACCTTAGATCAGAACTACTTAAAAAGACAAAATTCTATCAAAAAATGTGTTATTATTATATAAAGATACACAAATATATTATATAAAATCTAATCTAAAGTTGCAACAGCTTCAAGTTCATATTTAATTGCAGCATCCATAAATGCAACAACAACACATGAACGAGCTGGCTTTTGTGGGAAATATTGTCCATAAATTTTATTAACAATTGAAGAATAATTTGCATGAGATATAAACATTGTAACTTTGAAAACTTTATCAAGTGATGAACCACCTGCAATTAAAACTTTTTCTAAATTTTTAATTGCTAAATGAACTTGTTCTTCAATATCATCAGGAGTTTCACCAGTTGCATAATTTGATCCAATTATACCTGATGTGAAAACATGTCCATTACTAACAAAAGCTGGTGATAAAGTTGGATGTTCAACACCTTGAATTGAATCCCAAGTTACTTTAGTTGCTGGCATTTTAATTTGATATTATGTACTAAAGAGAAATCCTGTTTCTTGTTATACCAGTCATTTTCAATAGAATATATAGTCAATTGTTGGAAATACTGTTCCTTTTAAATAATCCATGTTGTAATTGTTGTTGAATATATCTTAATAGTGGGGGGATTAAATTTCTTATCAGTGAATTAGTGGGGGAAGTAAATATTAGATATAACCAATAATATTAGAGGGGAGGATATATTGCCTATATATTGTACATGTAGTATCATCAGTAACTGTTATAATTGTATATATTTCATTGCAAGATGTATTGTTGTAGGTATATTGGGTATTGATATATAAAGAGTATAGAGTATCTATTCATGTAGACTATATCTTACGTCATAATGAATAAAAGCGTGTTTACTTACATTTTATACCACTTTTATAGTATTTCATGTTTTCGTTTACATCATCACTGTGGGGACTGTTTTGTTTTGTTGGAGTTTTACAGTTGTATTATTATATAATTATACATGGCTAATAGAGAGACTTCACGACTTACACCTGATCCTAATTCTTCAGGTATGACATTCTCTAATTATCACTCAGATCCTAATGTACTATCTATACCTAACTCCAATTCTAGGGATAGAAGGGATAGTAATCTTACTTCAACTTCAATATCAACTTCAATAAATCATGAAGGTTATGAATTTTCATATTTGAAAATTATCTTTGTTATAGTTTTATTCATTATTTCAATGATTACTTTTGTTTCTCAAACTGAACTTACAAGTTTACTTTTCACTAATTATGGTTTTGATGAACCAATTTTATTATTATATCTAAATCATGGTTCTTGGTGGATACTTTGGATTGTACAATTTGTTTCAATTGCTTTAATAAAATCTTTTAAAAGATATTTAAATCATATCAAAGGTTATGATGAACTTAATGGTAAACGTTGGAAAGGTTTTAGAAAGGCTTTTGCAAGTTCCGTTAAGGCACAACATCAAAATATTTTCCATACTGCTGAATTAACAACTAAGGCAAATAATCCAAATTATCAAATTATATACAATGATTCAACTAAAAGTTTTAAAAATTATTCAACTTTTTTCAAGAGTGAAGCTTTCCTTTATATGGTTAAAATGTCAGTTTTATTATCAATTATTTTAAATGTTGCAGGTGTTACTTGGTTTATTGCAATGGGGTTATCAACTGGTAGTGATGTTACTGCAATTTATAATTGTAGTGCTTTCACGGCTTATGTTTTCGCAATTCCAATCTTAAAGGAGAAATTCTCCTGGATTAAGGCTAACTCAGTCATAACTGCAGTTGCAGGTGTCTTTGTCGTTGCTTATATGGGTAGTTCAAATCAAAGTAATGATACAAATAATTATCCTTATAGATTAATGGGTAATCTGATCATTTTAGTTGGTGCAATACTATATGGTTTATATGAAGTTTTCTATAAAAAATGGTGTTGTCCACCATCTGAAATTGTTAGTGCAAGAAGACAAGCAACTTTCTCTAATTTTGTCATGTGTTTAATGGGTATTAGTACATTTTTCTTACTTGGTATTGGTATGGTAACAGTTCATTTCTCAGGTTTACATCATTTTAAAATCCCAACAAATTCAAAGGCAATACTATGTATTATTTTAAGTTTAATTTCAAATCATTTGTTTAGTGTTTCATTTCTTGGTTTAATGTCATTAACTTCACCTGTTTTATCATCAGTTGCTTCATTATTAACTATTTTAGTTGTTGGTATTTTTGAATGGACATTTAGAGGTATAATTATAACATTTGCTCAACTATTGGGATATCTTTTAATCATTATTGGATTCTCATTATTATCTTATGCTTCTTGGAATGAAATTTCAAAGGAAGATGTTGATGATGATTATATAACTGATTCAGAATCAACTTATAGTGCATCATTAGCATAGTTAACAATTATTGAAATTTTCTTATCTTTTCTTAACTTAAAATTTACATTCTTTTCAAAATATATCCTTTTTTTTCCATAGCCTTACTTTTTTTATTATGTCTTGTGCTATATATAAATATGATACACTGTTATTCAAATAATCATTATATGTAGTAAATGTTACTTACTATTATTATACAACTGGTGTATCTAGGAATCGCTTTACCTTCCCAAAACGGAAATTTTGAATAATTTTTAATTTTTCAGAAAATGTATGAAAAAGTGAACGATTTCTCTCTATGACTGACTGAATCTTATCAAGATATATTATATTTTAACTAATCACTACAACCTTATAGACAATGACTGAAGAGATTACAGCTAAAACAGCAGAAGTAAAAATTACTGAAGCAGAACAAAAAATTACCCCTTGGGAAGTTGAAGGTGCTGTCGTTGATGGTAAAGCTGTTGGTATTGATTATGATAGACTTATTACACAATTTGGTACTAAAAAAATTACTGAAGAGACATTAAATCGTTTCCGTGATGTTACAGGTCATGAACCACATCATTTTATGAGAAAAGGTATGTTCTTTTCTGAAAGAGATTTTAATAAAATTCTTGATTTATATGAACATGGTGAACCATTCTTTTTATATACTGGTCGTGGACCTTCATCAGATTCAATGCATTTAGGTCATATGATTCCTTTCTTATTTACTAAATGGTTACAAGATGTTTTTGATGTTCCTTTAGTTATTGAATTAACTGATGATGAAAAATTCTTGTTCAAACCAAAACTTACAATTGATGATGTTAAATCATTCGCAAAGCAAAATGCAAAAGATATTATCGCAGTTGGTTTTAACCCTGAAAATACTTTTATTTTCTCTGATTTAGAATATATGAATTCATCATTCTATGAAACTGTTGTTCGTGTTTCAAGACAAATTACAACTTCAACTGCAAAGGCAGTTTTTGGTTTCCAAGATTCGGATTGTATTGGTAAATTACATTTTGCCTCAATTCAAATTGCAACTGCTTTCCCATCTTCATTCCCTGATGTTTTAGGTTTACCATCTAAAACTCCTTGTCTTATCCCATGTGCAATTGATCAAGATCCTTATTTCCGTGTTTGTCGTGATGTTGCAGATAAATTAAAGTTCAGTAAACCTTCTCTTATACATTCACGTTTCTTCCCTGCTTTACAAGGCTCAACAACTAAAATGTCAGCTTCAAATGAAAATACTGCTATCTTTATGACTGATACTGCAAAACAAATCCAAAAGAAAATTAATAAATATGCATTCTCTGGTGGTCAAGTTACAGTTGAAGAACATCGTGCTCTTGGTGGTAACCCAGATGTTGATGTTGCATTCCAATATTTAACTTTCTTTAAAGATGATGATAAATTACTGGAAGAAACTTATCAATCTTATAAAAAGGGTGAACTATTAAGTGGTGAATTAAAGAAATTATGTATTGAAGTTTTACAAGATTTTGTTAAAACTTTCCAAGAAAATCGTGCTAAGGTTGATCAACAAGTTCTTGATAGCTTTATGAAACCTCATAAATTAGTTTGGGGAAATAAGGAAAGACTTGTTCCTCCAAAGCAAAGAGAAAAGAAGCAACCTGCTAAAAAATAATTAAGCTAGTATAAATCATTGTTGTATTGTATTGTTAATCTATTATTTATTCTACATATTAATATTAATTATATAAACAGTTTTCTATATTTCTATTTACAATTTCTATAAATTTTTGTTCAGATCTCTCTCAAAACTTTTAGAAGATCATGTTCCATAATTTTCAATTGTTTATTAACAATATCTTCAGGAACTTTAAATTGTTTACCAAATTCATCATTTTTAAACCAATCTTGAATAGCAATTTTCTGTGATTGAAATGATTTTTTACCATTTGAAATAATTTCATCTCTATTTATTTCACGACATAATGATTTAACTAATTTTTGAACTTTGGTAAGTTTATTCATTTGACTTTTACCGCCAAAATATGTATTAGCATTTGATTGTTTCTTTATACTACTAATGACTCTATCAAAATCTTGAATAGTTAAATAATAGTTGTTAAATTCTGCTGAAATAACATTGGATGGTTGAGGCGAAAATGATGGAATGTTTTCAGAATTGGAATTTGGATTTAATAACCATTCAAAAATATTTAAAATTGATTTCTCAATATCAGAGAAAAGTAATTGATTCTTCTTGTTTCTTAAAATTTCTAAAAACATTTTTCTATAATCATCCCAAATTCTACTATTTTGATCATATACGATAAGTTCCTTTAATAAAGAAACTTCAACGGTTTCAATATTGTAGATTTCACTAAATGGTGAAGAAACTATTTTCCTAACGGTCTCATTGATTTTGTGATTACCACATTCCCACATTATCTTTCTATCTATGTTATCGTGTAATTTCATATCAACATCTGTTCCTGACTCTAATATTCTTTGATATGCATTTCTTAGTGCAGGGATATAATTTGAATTGATAGATGTAAGTGATAAATCTTCTTTCTTTAATCTAGTATTTTGAATTGCGGTACAAACAGTTTGAAAATAAGTGATTGAGTTTTCAACTCTTAACTTAAATTCGATGAAACCTTGTAATTTACTGAAAGTACAGTTTTCAAAACATGACATTAACATAGCTGGAAGTTCCATTGGAACATTATGCGTATAGAACTTCATTGCTGTGGTGATTAATTCATCATCACGAGTTTTGGAACTTAAATGATTCATAAAGTATGGAGAAAGAGTGTCTATTTGTACGTTTTTAATTTTCAATGATTCATAAATTCTCTTTAACGGTGGTGATATATTGGTGTTTGAATAAAATGTTGCAAGCCAAAGTTTTAAATGGAATTCATATTTATTCTTAATTAAAGAGTTTTCAAAAACAATAATTAAGTTTAAAAAAGTTTGTTCAGTTACTAAATCTTTGTTAATTGTTAAATATGTTTGGATCGCAAGAATAATAAACTCAAATCCTGCAAAATAATCAAAGTCTGGAAGTTTGTTTGGTAAGTGTTTAGTTGCATCAAAATATTGACAACAAGTAGTGAAAAACTCTTTGCTTTCAAAAAGTTCAGGTGAAACATTTGTTTTGAATTTCATATAATTAACTAATATAATTAATTCTTTTTCGGTAGCTTTTCTTTCACCATTTATCACTAATTTCATTTCATTTTTTTCAAATTGTTCTTCAATAAGTTTCAATATTGAAACTTTTGACAAAACATTTGAATCCAAAAGATTTTTTAGATCCAAATAACAACATAATTTATGCATGTATAATGAAAGATAATTTGAAACAGCTCTTTCTGTTTCTTCAGCATCTTCATCATCAACAACTTGAATTTTGGCAAGTTGACTATTTCTTCCAACTTTATAGTTATCAATAATACTTCTTATTTCATTCACTTTATTGATTTTTTTACTTGCTAAAATTGCAAGTTTCCAAGTATCGTAATCATCAACACATGTTTCAACTAAATACTTAACACATGCATCATAAATTTTATCCCACATTTCATTCTTTTTCAGCTCATCAAAATAAATTAATAATAATTCCAAATCACTTTCTTTATTCAAGAATTTTTCTAATTCCTCAATACATGATTTAACATCACCCTTTTTCAATGATAATTCACATTTAACATACATTTCCTGTGCATTGATACCATTTTTAGATACTCCTTCAACGGATTCAATAAGTTTTAAACCAAGCATTGCTAATAATTTATCCTTGCCACCTGATAATCTATCACTTTCTTTACAGCATTTGATTACAATTACCATTGTTGCAGCTGCCCATAATTTGATCATTCTACCATTTTCTGTATCAACTTTAAATCCTTTGGATAATGACATTGCAGATTTTTGCATTCCTATTAAATCATTATTATCAACGGTATATCTAAACCATTCATAAGCTAAATTTGGAGTTTGATATTTTCTTATAGCTGCTTCATATAGATCATTCTCAGGTTTGTAGCTTAAATATGAAAATGCCTTGTTTAATAAATTTATACTATTTGGATCAGATGGTGTCTTTTTAGATAATTCCAAACAATTTTTAAGTGCCTCTTCACTGGTAATTTTGGAATCATTACTTAATGATGCTTTTGCTTGAATGAAACATTTAATAGCATGGGATTGTGAGAAATTTGGTTGTTCTTTGATTTTTTTATCAGCTAGTCTTAATGCCAATGTATAATTATCAGCTTCAAGAGCTGCATCGATCATTTTATTGCCAGTTGGCATTGCTTTTCGTTGTCGTTAAAAGAATAAAATATATCAAGAACCGGTATAAAACTAATTGTTGAGCGTAAAAAAAATCTTGAAATCGATGTACAATCTCCAGCTTTGCTACACGTAAATTTCTTTACAATTTACCATGGAATTAATTAATTCAACCGATTCTATAAGATTATACAACCCAAAAAAACAATCTAACCATTATCTTTTTATGAAAGGAAAAAAATGATAATACTTAATTAGCAAAAGTAAAATCCCCACTTATCCATCTATTAACCATATCTAAACTATTAGACGGTTGATCATACGGAACCATATGACCTGCATCAAATACACGTAAAAATGTTAATAAACCATTTGATTGAACTGTACCAGCATGTGAGTTGTCAATTCTGGAATACCAATTTTCAATTTTAGCATTAGTAAATGTATCCTTACCTGACCATTCAAGTTTATTTGACCATCCTCTATTACCTAACCAATTACAAATATAATCTTTATCGCCTGCATAAAGTAAAACAGGGATACTTAATTCTAATATCTCTGAAACAAATTGTTGGAAAGGTTTTGGTTCATCACCTGATAAGATGAAATTTCTAAAGACTTGATTATCACAACCAACATAAGATTTAACTTCTGAACCTAAAGCTTTCATAACTTCAGGTTGATTTAAATATTTATCAATTGGTGCCATTTCAGGATAACAACCATTACCAATACAAGGTTTACGAATATCATAATAATTTAAGCCTGTCTTCTCAAATGGACCCATCATTTTCTCACAATATAAATTTGCAGGAACACAAGTTAAAGCACTTTGAAGATAATAACATGATTTAATTAATGCTGCACATTTTGGATACATTGATTCCATTTTTTGACAATCACTATCAGGAACTAATTGTTTATAACCTGATTCTGTACCATTACAAGCCATTGGAATATAGTGATAATATTGAATTAAAGCATCAGTTATACCATTACCAATCATAACTGATGATAAATTAAAGATTTTTTCCTTTTTATTTGCAATAACACTAGCAATATTTGGAATATAATGACCTGCATAAGATTCACCTGCAATATGGAAATCATTACCAGCTAAATTAATAAATTTTGTGAAAAACAATTGTAAGAAAGCATAAACATCTTCAGCTGCCTGTTGAGTTGTGGAAACTTTACTTTTCTCTGCATATGAATAACCGACACCAACAGGTTGTTCTAAAAAGATAATTGAAGCATTTGAATTCCAAGAATATGGGTTATTAACAGGTTTTAAAGTTGTACCATTAATAGAGGAAGGTCCTAATTCAAAGAATAAACCTGTCATTGATGAACAACCTGGACCTCCATTTAACCATAAAATAATTGGGTCATTTATTGGATCATTTCTACTTTCGAAAAACCAGAAAAATAAATGTTTATCCTTTTCATTAATATCAAAATAACCAGTAAATTGTTTAACACTATCAACACCTAAAATAGATGGATCTGAATCTAAATGTTTATTTACCCTTAAAGCATAGGATGAAAGTTCATCCGAGGATACGTAATCATATTTTAAGACATTTTCTAAAATTGAATTAACATCCTTAATAGCACTTTTAGCTAATTTAGAGGTAGAATAAGATTCATCTTCCAAGATAGAATTGACATAAGATTCAATTTCATCCTTATTAACTGCACTTTCTAATAATTCCCAAGCATTTGAGACCTCGTCATTAATTAAGGATTTATCGAAAACACCTTCCTGGATATATTTATCAAGTAAACTATGAGCATTTAGCTTATTTGAAAGAACCTTTTGACCAATAGGATTAGCAAATGCTCCCAATAAAGCATGAAAAGCTAATATTATAGTAAATAGTGTATTAAATCCCACCATTGCAATGTAGCGCTATCTCTCCAAATGAATTGTATGAATATGTATAGATGTAACCAATTGATTGAGCCCTCAAAGCTTCTCCCTTAGAATAAAATTTTATATCAGAAAAAGAAGAGAAAAAAGAGGTCTCGTAAATTTGAGAAAGAATCTCGGAAATTTGAACCAATTGATGGGACCCTTTATATGGCTTTATTATAATTATATGGACTTTCATTCACCTAATCACTACAGCATGTAGACACCGAAATTACAATAATATAACACAATAATTATCGGTGAATGGGAAATGGCTGTATGATATCATCAAGTAAACGAACTAATCATAAATTGAGGAATAAACCCTCCTCAGGAGAAAGAAGGACCCTTTAACTTTTATCTTGTGCTCAAATAGGAAAGTGAGCAAATTAATATCATAATTTTTCACTTTCTCTATGACGATTGTCTCTGTTTTATGGTCAAGGCCTATTGATGAATAATATTTAGTAATGTAATTGAGCAATATATCTCTTCTTCTAACTGTTTAAGGGTTCAAATTCATATCTGTCAAGGTTTCTTATAAAAAGACCCTTGAATATCTACAAAAAGAAAGTTTTTCATCTTTTGACCTGTATATATAGAATAATTATCAATCAGTGATTCATTATACAGACACACTGAATAACACATAATGAAGGTTTTCCTTCCCTTTTCTACAATAATACTATTATTCACAACATTCACTAATGCAATCGTTATTTCAGATTCTCATTTAGCTTCATCATGTATTTATTTCCTCCGTGAACTATCTTGGAATTGTACTGCTTTAGGTGGTCATATGTCCTCTTCAACTTGGACTTGTCAATGTTTAAATGATGATTGGTTAGGTTCAATGACTAATTGTATTTATGATTATAAAAATTCAACAAAGGAAATGAATCATGCTTATCATCATATTGTTGAAAGATGTAATGTTAGAGCTAAAACTAATTACAATGTTACATTCTTAAGTGATTATCAAAAAAATACTCAAGATAAATTAATACCAGTCACACCTTTCTTAAATGGTTCATCAATTACAGGTCCTGTTAGTATCGATGATGCAACTTTTGACTATTATTATAAAAGTTTTAAAGATTATAATATCTTTATTGCTATGTGTCAAAGATTAGGCTGGGGTGCAGCTGGTTATTGGATTGCAGTCTTCGGTTTAATTGGTATCTATAAATTTATTGCTTATAGATTCACGCCAAAATCATTGAAAAATTATGCTAATAAATATCTTGTTTGGAAATCTGATTGGTTTTTATTCGGATTAAATAGATTTGAAGCAATTGTCTTCTTTTTCTTTTTTGTCTATGTTTTATTAGCTTGTTGTATTAATTATTCATTGGAATTAAATGCATATTTAACAACTCATTATTTCTTACTCATTGATTTAATTAGTTTCAGAACTGATATTATTGGCTTTTCATTGATGCCAGTTGTTTATTTAATGGGTATTAGAAATAATCCATTCCAATTATTAACTGGTGTATCTCATCATGTTATGCTTCAATATCATAAAGTTGTTGCTTTTGTTTTTTTCATTTTATGTGTTGTTCATTCAGCTATTTGGACTCATTATGCAATTCATCTTGGTGGTGGTTATGCATCTTGGGCTGCTGATGCTTATTTCTACTGGGGTATTATTGGTACAATTGTCGTTGGTTTAATGATTTTACAATCATTTGCTATATTTAGAAATAGATTGTATGAAATTTTCTTATTCTTCCATAATGCATTTGCTGTGTTATTTGTTGCTGCAATGTGGTTACATTGTAATACTTTAGGTTGGATGGGATGGGTTTATTCCATTGCCTCAATTTTGGTTTTCGATAGAGTTTGCAGAATTTATAGATTCTTCAAAAATGGTTTATTTAATGATGTTCAAGTCGATATTGTTGCTGAAGATGTCGTTAAACTTCAATTTAATAAACCTTCAATCTTTTATTTCTTCCCGGGTTGTTACGTTTATTTAACTTTTGTTTTCCCAAACAATGTTCCGTGGTATTATAGTTTCCAATCTCATCCATTCTCATTATTAAGATCCCATGAAGAAAATAATAAAATGGTTCTTTACTTAAAGGCTAAAAGAGGTGCAACTGGTCAATTATTGAAAATTAAATCTTCAAATATCAAAGTATTAATTGATGGCCCTTATGGTGTTTTACCATTCGGTAAAAATAAAAATGATGATTCGAATGATAAAGTTTTAGGTGTTGCTGGTGGTTTAGGTGTATCTTCAATTTTAACTTATTTCAATGAAAGGGCAAAGACATTAGATGATATGTCCAAATATAAAATAATCTGGTATATTAACAATCTTCAATATGTTGACATATTAAAAGATAATTTTGAATATTTAATCTCTAAGAAAAATGTATCTGTTGATATTTATTACACTAGAGATGCAGGAACTAATGAATCAGAAATTCAAAATTGTCATTCAGATTCAAATTGTGAAAAGGGTACTGATTCTGAAACCGATTCTTTCACTTCTAAATCATCATTCAATATTATTCACAGTAAAACAAAACTTGAGGAGGTTTTATCACAAAATTCAGCAGAGCAAAGAAGAATTTATTGTTGTGGTCCAGAAGGTTTCGTTAAAGAACTCAAAAACTCTCTTACTCTTGGTGATGATTTAATATCTGAAAACCATACTTGGTAAATATATGACTATTCTTTCTTTATAAAATGCTACTTTCGTTTTAAATAATCTATTCTTAAGTTAAAAAATCTTTAATTGTTACTTCCTTATAAAAATTAGTTTATTTATTTATCTAAAGAACCTCTGAAAATATGGTATGCAGAAGCTTGATTTGATGCAAAAACTAAAGTTTCTGCAATAACAGTATTTTCAGGTCTGGAAACAGCAAATAAAATTAATTCTGCAATATCAGTACCATATAATGGTTCAGTACCTTCATAAACTTTTTCAGCTCTACTTTTATCACCCTTAAATCTAACAAGGGAGAATTCTTCAGTTGCAACATTACCAGGTTCAATTTCAATAATTCTAATCTTAGTGTTAATTAATTCTTCTCTTAAAACATGGGTAAATGATCTTAGTGCAGCCTTAGTTGCACAATAGATACCTCCACCAGGGTATGGATTTCTACCTGCAACTGAACCTAATTGAACAATATCACCAGCATTTCTTTCCTTCATCTTATTAACGACTAATTGAGTTAATTGAATCATACCTAAAACATTAGTTTGAAACATTTCTTCAACATCAGTTTGTGGAACTGAACCAATTGGATCTAAACCTAAAGCTTTACCTGCATTGTTAACTAAAACATCAACAGTTTGAAATTCTTCTGGTAAATTCTTTAGGAATGGTTCAATTGTATCAAGTTTTGAAACATCTAAAGTTTCAATATGAACTTTAATTGATGGATATTCCTTTATTAAATCAGCTTGTAAAGCTTCTAATTTTTCCTTTCTTCTTGCAGCTAAGACAAGTTTTAAATCACCCTTTGCAGCTTCTGCAAAATATTTAGCGGTATGGTATCCAATACCTGTGGATGCACCAGTAATTAGAATATTTTTACCTGAAAGTCTCTTTGCAATATTACCAAACATATCAAATGTCAATTATAAAGAATATTTCTTTGTCTGTAAGAAAAAATACCAGAAGAATTGAACTGGAAAAGAATTATATACTTTGAACTGATCTTAAATAAAAGACATCCACAGTTCATGTCCTTTGAAATTAACGTATCTTACCCGGGAAGCGAGCCCCGACATTTAACAATCGGAAAAAACGATAAGGGTCGCCGCTATTTTTACTGAGAGGCGAAATTTATACAGATATTTTAAAGGATTTTATCATGGTAACCTTTTTAATTGGGGTGTTTTATGAACTACTAGAACTATTCCTTGTAAAGAAACATATGAGACTTTAAAATAACTTAAAAACAATAAGGGTAACTATAAATAATATAAGAATATGTAAGCTGTAAACAAAAACTATAAAACTCTACCAACAACAGCACCATCAGCAATGTGCATTTCACTTTCATCAACTTTACGTAAAGATTTACCGCCTGTAATTTGTTCAAGTAATGCACCAATATTTGGTGGACCACCGGTTGGATTAGATTGTAATGGTTGAGGTGTCATTGTTGGAGGAGGTGGAGGTGGTAACATTGATGGAGGTGCCATTTCAGGAACTGGAGGTGGTGGAGGTGGTAACGTTGATGGAGCTGCCATATCTGGAATTGGTGGTGGTGGTAATGATGTTGGAATTGGTGGAATTTCACTTGATGGGATTGATGGAGCATCAGTAGTTCCAACTTCTGGTGATGATGGTGGAGTTGGATCAATAAATGATGATTCTTCAGATTTAGCATCGTAAAATTCAGACGCATCTCTACTTGATGTCATTTCACTTGATTCTGGTGCATTAATTTGTGATTTTTCATCTGGAACATTTGGAACCGTTTCTTGAATAGTTTGTGGGAATGATTGTGGAATTGGAGGTGGCATTGATGAAGGAATTGATTCTGGTTCCGAAATTGGAACTGGAGGTGGGAATGATGGTTCTGAAGATGGAACTGGAGGTGGGGATAATTCTTTTTCAACAACTTGTTCAACTTCATTATTTGTACTTGTTACACTTGGAATAGATTCAGGTGTTTGAGTTGTTGGAACTGGTGGAATATATGTACTACTTCTTGATGGTTGTGCATTTCCACCAAATAGCATAGATGCAAGTTCAGCTTGTTTATTTGCAGTAGGCATATCATCGTCTGAATCGTCTTTTTCCGAATCTGACCAACCGTCATCTTTACTAATACCCATTTGAGATTCTCTTTGAGCCTTCAATTTCTCATGGTCAATCCTATTCAAATCTGTAGATGAAGTTTTTTCCGTTGAAGGTTTAGAAAATGGATTATTATTAACAACTTTTGGTTCTTCGGATGCTTTTGCAACTGGAACTGGTTGTACTGTAGTATTGGAAGCACTATTTGCCATCGATGCAAATGGATTGTTACTATGAGCTGATGAATCTTTCTCTGGAATTGCAACTTTTGGTACAGCTTCTTTATCATCCCATTCATCATCGGATTCTTCGGCTTGTTTCTTCAACGCTGCCATTTCAGCCTTCAGTTTAGCTAGTTTTTCTTCCTTTTCACGTTGCTTACGATTCTTTCTTTCTTGTTCACGTTTCTCCAATTCTTGCTTTTGCTTTAACAATGCCTTATATTCTTCATCATCTTCTTCATCATCAGCATCTGTGTCACTTTCAGTATCAAAGTTTTTTGGTTTATTTGAAGATGCAGGTGGTGGTGGAGGTGGGACATTATTAGAACGTGATCTTGGTGTAGTTGGAGGTGGAGCTTGTTTAACAGGTTCAGCAACTAGGGCAACAGGTTTTGCAACAGGAACTTCTTCAACTTTAGGTTCGGCAATTTTTGGTGATTCAACCTTTGGAGATGTATTTGAAGATGTTTTTCTACTAATTCCTAATTTAGCCAATCTTTCGTTCATTCTCTTTTCAGCCTTCTCTTTAATTCTCTTAGCTCTTTCTTCTGCTGCAGATAAACCAGGACTTGGGCTTGTTGAGACGTTAGTTGACACTACTTCTTCCCTTTGAGGAGCTTGAGCATTTAAAGAAACCTTTTCAACTTCCTTTTGACCTTGTAAATATGGATTGGATAACGAATTTGATTGTGAAATTGTTGTTTTGTGTGCAGGTTTGGTTGAATTCAAATAATCAATAAAATCAGAAACTTCTTTACTTTGAACACCTTGTTTTTTCTCCCATTTAGAATAACCAACAGACATTGAATTGGTTAAATTCAATGAATCTGTAACCTCAGAAATCAATGATTTGATTGATTCTGCAATATCTTGAACAATACCTTTTTGTGCTTCAGTTTCTTGAGTTACAGAAATAATTTCCTTACCTAATTTAGCTTCATTATCTTCGAATGCATCAAAGTTTGGAGCTGGTTTACCAGTTAATTTAGCCATCTTTGCTTGTAACAGAGCTTTTTGTTTAGCAATTCTTCTATCTGCTTCAGTAATTTCACCGTTTGGACCAGCACCTTTTATTTCAATTCCAGATGGATTTTCCTTTTGTAATTTCAATCTGTAAATTTCAATCTTTGCAGCTTTGATCTTATCGTCCATTTGAGAGATTGCTTCAACTAATTGTGGAACTTTATCAGAGAATTTGTTCAATTGAGAGCTCAATTTAGTTTTTTGTTCAACAGAATCAATATCAGAATAATCGGATGAGTTTAATGTAGATTGTAAACTTTTAATTTTGGTTTTTAACATTTCAATTTCATTCAAAGATTTTTGTTGAATTGCATTGGATGATGTATCATCATCTTCAGCATCAATTGCAGCAAGTAAAATCTTCTTTTCATGGATTTGTTTTTTCAAATCATCAACTGAAAGTTTAGTTGAAAATGCATTTGATTGAGATTGATTTTCATTCTTTCTTCTATGTCTAGAATTTGAAACATAACTAATTGAATTATCATCATTCTTATAAGCAGTACCTGAATTAGTAACACCTTGTTTAACATTAGCTGCACTACCAACTCCACCATTTGATGCATGTTTTCTCAACTGATCTTTCATACTATCAACAGTGTTTTCTAAAACTTTTGAAGATGGAGGAACTAATTCAGGTGGTAAATAAGTTGGAATATCGTAACCATTTAATCTTCTATAAATTAAATGCATTGCAACAGCAAATTCATCTTTGTTTAACTTACCTTTGTTTCCTTGATCACAAAGAGTCCAAATACTTTCCAAATCACTGAAACTTAAACCAGATTTAGTAAAAACACCAATAGCAATATCACCTGAAACAAATCCATGTCTTTCCTTATCCCATTGTTTGAAAATATTATCATAAATAACTTTTTCTTGTTTGGTGATAGCCCATGTAACATTAGAAGCTGATGAGCCACCCATTTGATTTTGTAATGATGATGATTGAGATTGAGCATTTGGCATAAAGTGTGATTGCATCATATCCATACCTGGTAAACCACCTGTTGGTGTTGAAACAAATCCCCATTGACCTGGTCTACCAGTTGGCATTGGTTGTAAACCGGTTTGTTGAGGCATGAATCCTCCTGTTTGTTGACTAATAAATCCACCAGTTTGTTGGGGCATGAATCCACCAGTTTGTTGAGGCATGAATCCACCAGTTTGTTGAGGCATAAACCCACCAGTTTGTTGTGCAGTAAAACTAGTCATTGGAGGTGCTGTGCCTGTAGCTTGAGCAACTAAACCGCCACCGGTTCTTTGAGAAAAAATACCAGTTGGTTGTGCATTAAGCATACCAGTTTGTTGAACAGGAATAAAAGAAGATGTTTGCTGAGCAGTTAAAGGAATTAAACCAGTTCTCTGAGCATTTAAAGGTGTTTGAGAATTGTTATAACCAGTAGCTTGAGATGTAATTGGGTTGTTTGCAGAATAATCATTATGAGCTCCAACATTGAAATTGATTGCATCGACAAAACCAGTAACTTCATTTTTGATCTTAGTAGGTAATTCATAAGGAACGGATTGACCTCTCTTTGCCATATTTGCTAAATGTAATGCAACACAAAATTCAGGGAACATTAGAAAACCTGATTTATTAGTATCAGCTAATTCCCAAATATTGGATAATTGAACAGCAGATAGATTAGATTTCATCAAAATTGTTCTTGCAGTATTACCATTCATTGCATTTTCACCCTTTGGAACATGATGTCTGAAAATGGTTTCAAATCTTTCTTGATCTCTTGCTGAAATGAATGATAATCTAATATTTGGTAGTTCTAAATCATTCTTTTGAGTACCCAAATCAGCCAAAGTTGAAATAAAACCAGTAGGTTGAGCAGTTAATGGTTGTTGTTGATTGAATCCGGTTACTTGAGATTGTAATGGCATTGAGCCAAAAGTTGTTGGTGGCTGATTCCAACCAGTTGCTTGTGGAACTTGTTGTTGAAAACCAGTTGCTTGTGCTTGAAAACTAGTCATTGGTGGACCCTGATTCCAACCAGTACTTTGTGAAGCTAAAGGTTGTTGTTGTTGTGGTTGTTGCTGATAACCAGTTGCTTGTGCTTGAAAGCTGGTCATTGGTGGACCTTGATTCCAACCAGTATTTTGGGATGCTAAAGGTTGTTGTTGTTGATAACCTTGTTGTTGAAAACCAGTTCTTTGTGGGTTTAAACCTTGACCACCATTAGCTTGAGCTTGGAAACTAGTGATTGGAGGGGCTTGATTCCATCCTGTGGTTTGAGAAGCTAAAGGTTGGCTTTGTTGTTGATAACTTTGTTGTTTACCAAAACTTGGAGCACTAGTTGGTTGATTTTGAACTTGTGTACCAAATCCAAATCCAGTTGGTTGAGATTGAAGTTGATTAAATTGAGATTGTTGTTGAGATTGTTGTTGCTGTTGTTGAGGTTGGGTTGACCAATTGTTAACATAACCACCTTGTTGTTGACCTTGGTTATTGTTATAACCATAGGTTTGTTGTGGCTGTTGTTGGTTGTATTGATACATAGTGAAAGTCTTATCTACCAATAGTTTTTAAAAGTGTAATTTTTTCAAGTTTAATGGAATTGTATTTTTTTGGTTTCTTATAATAGATTAAAGTAAATGAAAAGTAAATTAAGGTTGGATCCAAGTACACCTTGAGTGTTGATGTTTGGTCTTATGTATCAAAGAAAGAAAAAGTAAAAGAAACTAATGAAACAACCCACTGTAATCGTCCCTAATTGAATGAACCCATCGTTCATGGTGCGAGTTTTGAGTTTTCATTGGATTATAATGAAAATGCAGTGAAAATTAAAATTAAGTATATTATAAAGAGTAAAAAAGAAAGAAAAAAATGTACATACAGAATATATAAAAGATATATATAGATTAAACTTCATAAAGTTGTTGAATTGAATTGACTAAACCATCAACTAAATAATCTTTCAGCTCATTAGGTATATCAACGTGAGAATCAGATGTGTTTTCACCAAGATAAACTCTCATGTGACCTAAAATGTTAACTAAAAGTTTATTTAACTTGAAACATTGGTTTGGATCATATCTGGAAGACAATCTATGATTGTTTGCATACTCGTTTAATGAGTTAATTAAATCAATGGATAATAATTCATAAACATTAAGTAGTGATAAAAACTGGAAACATGATAATTTATTGTGTTTAACATCAGGGATTTTAAACTTAGTTAGTAACTTAAATGAACTTTCGTAATCATTTGTAAACATCAATTGATACTTCAAAGCAGCTGAAAGAATTCCAATATTGATTTCGTGATTGTCTTTGTTGAATCTCGATTTACTAAATTCAATACATTCAGATAATAATTTTGAGTTTGGCTCAGTGAAAAATTCGAGTAATTTGAATTTTAACCTCATCTCATCATCAGTTGAATGTTCAAATAGTCCTATTCTATTTAAAACTTTCATTATCTCTGATTTAAGTTCAATGCATCCATTTGATATATTAGTTTGTTCAAGTTTTGATAAATCGTCAAGTTTAAGGAACTCAAAACGTAAGATCTCCAGCTCAATATTTTTCTTGATACATATTTGATATAATTTGTTAATCAAAAACTTGGAAAAAATAACAGTTAGCTCAGGATTATGAGACTCATGAGATATAACTTTTTCATATAACACTACATCTTTTAATTTTTGCATTGTTAATTCATTTAGATTTTCAGATTTCAAATATTCAACTGATTTTAGCCAATGTGCTTCTCCAACTTTTTCACCAATTATCCTAATGAACAGACTATTTAAAAACTTATAATCATTTATCACTAACCATTCGCTTATCCATCTCCAATATAATGCTTTAATGAAGCTATTTTGTGAAGATTCTTCCAAATTTAATGTTTGAATCATGCTCATAAAAAAAGTATAGTTTAATCTCTTGTATCTAATACATTTTGTTAAAGTATTTTCGGATTCTGCATATGTTATTTGAGCACCATCTCTAATCAAATGTTTGGAGTTGCGTAGTACAGCTAATGATGATCTGATTATATCATTGAATGAATAAGAAAGTTTGTTGCTTTTTTGAAATTGTGAGTAAGATTGATGAATTGATGGAATAACATAACAGTAAAATAAATAAGCAGATAAGAAAAATTTTATCATACCATGCATGGCTAAAGTGAAATCAAATTCAGTATTAGTTGTTTGATTCGTTTGAAGTGAGGAAACGCTATTGAATGAAAAAATAGGAAGTGCAAATAAGCCTCTTTGATTCATTGATGAACTATTTGCAAAGTCATCCAGTGATGAAGCTCCAAGCATACATCCTATACTACCCATCATTATTTTATTTGTTAATGATTGATGGTCTGGTAATTGTTGATTTTGAAAATTAGGATCTGGTGAAACTAAATTGCTCCCATTACTTGTACCATTACTATTGTTATTACCAAAAGGAGAAGAATGTAAACTTACTGATTGTGCTCCTTGATTATGTTGTTGATAATATTGTTGTTGTTGAAGATTCACATTCTGACGTACATTTTGTTGTGGTTGTTGCTGCTGTTGATTGATTATTTGATTAACATTAATTCCAGATGAATCAATAATGTATCTCAAACGATTGTTCTCTTCTGCAAAATTTGCACATTTTTTCTCTAAATGTTTAATATATTCAGAAGCTTTCATTAGAATAGTAGCTTTGTTCAATTTCTTTGCTGGTTTTAAACCATCAAGTTTAATTTCATCATCTGAATAACCATTACCTTCATAATAATCATCAGTTTCTTCAACTTCATTACCTGTATTTCTAGTTCTATGATTACCATTTTTTGCAACTAAGATACGTAATGCAGGAACACAATTTCTTAATTCAATAATTTTAGAATTAATATTTGTTCTATACTTTTTTTCGATTAAATTATGAGATGATTTGATCTTACGACCATGTTTTATATTTGAAGATCCAAAATCTGTATTGGAATCTGAGTTATTATCAGTTGTATCGAATTGAGTACTTTCATTATTTGGTATTCCACTGAGATTGAAACTTAAAGAGGAATCAACTGATTGATTTTGTAAATTATTCAAACTTGTTGGGAAACTTATATTATTTAATTCTTCATTAGATAAAACTTTTCCTGATCTTAAAATTGGATTATCAGTATTTGCCATGTTGGAAGCACTACTATTTTCACTTTTAACATTCATATTATTAATATTAAGATTAGTATTATTGCTATTATTATTACTATTATTATTACTATTCTTCTTTTTAAATGGTGAATTTGGTGATTCCATTTTAACTTTAACAGAATCTTCATCTGCTTCTTCAACAGTATTAAGAGTTTGAAAATGAGTATTATGATAATTATCATGCGTATTGAAAGTAACTGTACTATTTGAAGCAGATTCTGCCATTGGTACAGGAATCAATTGTTGAGGATAAAGAATATCATTATTTAAATTACTTTGATTAGCTAAATCGACATTAAAATCATTTGGATCTTGACTATATTGAGAATCCACGTGTGAACTAGTTGAACTTAAAAAGAAATCATCAGGGGATGAACCAGTTGAATAAGGGGATAAAATTCCTGAATTCAAGGAACTAACAGCATCATTAAAATCATTAAAATTAACTTCAGAACCAAATTGAGATGAATGATTACTAACAAAACTACCGAATCTTGGATTATGTTCAGTATGATGACTTTGTTGAGTTGGTGAAAAGAGTGAATCAGCAAACATAGAAGATTGGTTATTAATTTCTAATGGTGCAGAAGTATCATTATTGTAACCTTGTGATTGTTGTTGTTGTTGTTGTTGATAATATTGTTGCTGTTGTTGTTGAAGGAACATTTGAGTACGTTCAATATTTTGTTGGTGTTGCTGTTGTTGTTGTTGTTGTTGATTATTCATCTTTAATATACTCTGTGATAATTGTTAACAATGGGTGCTCAAAAACAAAAGAGCTGATGACTTTGATTATAATTATTTAATTAAATTCTCAAGGCAATAAATAACTAAATGTATTTTTTATTTTTTCTATATGAAAGATAACTTTCAAGAAAAAAAATGGCTATTGTAAATTTTTAAGACACGATGTATTTGATACCTTTTGTATGATGTAAATAATGAGGGCACTGAGTTTTGCACAGTGAATGGGAACAAAACAGAAAGTATTCAATTTTGAACAACAATTACTATAACACTAAATTCAATACTAAGAACCTCGAAAGTGAGAAAACGATGAAATTACGTCGGCTGTAAATTTCACTTGAATTTACTTTTTCTTAACTTTTCTTCACCTTTCTTTGATTATTTCCTGTTTTGTATTGTTGGGAAAAGTGTATATTTATCCAGTGGGATTATTATACTCTTTGTTATATATACCTAAGTTGCTATTTGTAAAACTCTGTAAACTAATTAAAGAAATATAAATTTGGTAATGCTTTATTGAGTTGTAAATTTATTTTATTGTGTTTTGTTACTGTAAAACAATGTGAAGGCATTGCGATGACCTAATAGTCGCCACCAATCATAATTAATTCATTTGCAGTTGTTTTTTTCATTAATTATTGCCAATAATAGATATTTTCTGTTTATAATATTGTAGATTATCGTGACTTTATAGATTAACAAAGAGGACTGGGGGAAAAATAACTCCTAAAAGTTATACAATTTTTACTGCCTATGATAGGATTTTGTGATATATTTTCACAGTAGATATGAAAACTTTTAAAAGGGGAGGGTAGTAAAGGATATATATTATAAATAGTTAGAATACAGTTCTGTTAAATAATCTACTGATTTAAGTAGCATATAAATTGTATAGATAATCTGGTGTGATTACTGTTATAAAACGGTTAAAGACTATATTGAAAACAGGAATAGAATGATTGCAACATGTATCTGATTATGTAAATCTAACCAAAAATCAGATGTGTTAATATAACGGTCAAAATACCAAGACTTTAACAAGTGCCATAAAATGCTACGATTACAATCAAAATGTGGGAAAGAAAAGTTCTTTATTGTTCATAATAAAGATTTTCAATTGTTTTCTTTATCGTACGTTTTTCCTATTAAAATAGCAGGTCTCTTAAAATGGGAAAAAATACTATTAAAAAATAAAAAAATAATGCGAGCTATGTGGATCGAACACATGGCCTCCAGATCTTCAGTCTGGCGCTCTCCCACTGAGCTAAGCCCGCTTTAATTGTTCTTTTAAAGCTGGTGTATTTTTACTGGGTATCAAATGCTAGTCACGTGATTCCAAATTTTTTTAAAAATATTATTTTTGAAAGATCTTCAAATAAAGGTTTGCAATTAAAAAAATTCTATACAACTGTCTGCTTTTAGAAAAAATATTCAACAAATAAAAATATTCATGTTTGTGGTTGTTGTTACGGTGATGTCATCTTGTGGGATTACAGTTATAGATTTACACAAAAATTATATTATTGTAATGGATCTAAAAAATTCCAAATCTACGGCTAATGTTCTCTCCATCATGATCAGCAGCTTTTCCAGATGGAGCATCTGAGGATAACGATTTAAATTTAGTATCAACATGTTTATGCATCTCTTTCAAGAAATCAGAATATGACCAAATTAAATCATCAGATTTATCTTCAACAAACATTTGTTGGAATTCTCTTTCATTTGAATCAATTCTAAATCTTACTATTTCTATATTCTGTTTCTTTGTATTATTGAAATGTTTAGTTAAATATTCAATCATATTACGAACTTGTAAGGAAATATGAGTATCTAAAATTGGTAACGAAGAAACAATTTCATTGGATAAGTTTTGAATAGTTTCAATATGTGATCCAAACAAGTCCTGTAATAATAATGAGTTAACATCACTATGAACCCAAATCATCATTTTCTCTCCATTATAAATTAAATATGCACCACCAAACTCTAAATTATTAACAGTTAATGATAGAGATTTACCAACTCTCATTAGACCAGTTTGTTCATTTGGAATAAAATCTTCTTCGTCTAATGAATGAATACAATATAATACCGGATATAGGTAAACTGATAATTTTGTTAAATTATATTGCGATAAGTTGAACAATGAATTTACACGTAGATCACTATATTGAATTTTGCTTTTAAATGCCTTTGTTTTCAAAATTGATAGTATAACCATTGGTAAAGTTTTCAAACATTCTGGTAGTATAAATTGATTTGTTTGATTTAATAAATTTTGATTTCCTGCAATATAATGTTTATATGCAGCTAATATATCAGATACTTGCATCATAAGAGAATTTTTCAATGCTGCCATGGTAGTATTTTTGAAATTTTCATTTATTCTCTTTAATAAAATTTTAACAACTGAATCTTGATCAATAAAATTAAAAACATCAGAAATTCTTTGACTAACTGATAAGATCATATTAATAACTCTAACTTTTCTTAAACCATCTTTGGAAGTATATAAGAAAGCTGCTTGGAAATGTGCATCTTTAGTTGTGTTTAATTTTGAATCATAAGTGAAATCACAAACAATTGAAGAATCGCTAGAAACTATTGGAATATTTGGTGCTAAATCACCTGTAATTGTCTTGAAGGGACCATAATAATTTTTAACTTGTAAACCATGGGAACAACGAACCTTTAATTGACATTGATAACCTGCAATATTTTCGATTACTTTATTGATTTCAAATATAAATGAAATTTCATCAGTTTCATAATTAAATGGTAACCATTCCTTAACAGTACCACCTGTACTTGTTGCAAATGATGCTAAACTGATTAAATCAACATTGGACTGAGTAGCAATAAATAAATTCAAACCAATATTATCCTTAACAAATTCATTTGATAATTCTAAGTAAAATTTATTATCAAAACTAAATGTTTCCTTGATATAATCATTTTCTGATTTACCATTACTTGTTTTTACCATTAAATTACCAGGAACTAATGATGGAATTGTTGATAGGATGGGAATAATTTGACCACCACCAACTTCTTTAAGTAGTAACTGTGCCGCTTTTAAAGCTGCCCCAAATGCAGGTTCTGGAGCTTTATAACTATCATTTGTTTCAATTGCAGTTAATGTCGAATCAATTATATTATATGATTCGTTTGGATCAACAAAGATACCATCACTAAATGGAACGAATGGATCTTCTAAATCAGTGACTAATGAAACAGTAGTTTGTTGTAAATCTGGAGATAAGTTGAAAAAGTGCAAATTATTATCAAATCCAATAATTGAGATCTTAGTTCCAGCTGGTAATTTAGATGAACCATCGTCATTAAATAAAGATATTCTAATTGCAGAACAAACAGTTTCAACAACTTTTGAATGATATGATGAATACGATAAATCTATTAAAAATACTCTATGAAGTGGATTATTTGATTCCATATTTTCATTAAGGTTATATTCTTTTGGAACGACATAATCAATAACTGCAGTATTTAATTCTGGTCTAACATGATAATCATCCCTTATACCATTTATTCCAATTGTTGAAATATATTCAATTGGTAGAGGAGAAGAGAATCCACAAATATTACAAATCATATTATTATGAGTATATTGCATTGCAGGATTTAAATAAGCACGACATCTTCTACATCTAGGAACTGTTGAACCTTCTTCAATTTTAACTTGTTTAATATTCATAGAATCATTTGGTTGTTCATTTGATTCAGGATTTAATTCATTATTTGATTGAAAATCAGCAAATGGTCGTAGAACAATACCTAAAGGAATTTTAGTTTTCTCTCTTAATTCTTCAGAGAATGGAATACTATACATTGAAACTCTACCAAATTGAGGAACAACATTACCTTGATCAATCGATTTATATTCAGTTCCTGCAAATGGTGGTAAGACATGCTCAAAACTTAGGAATTCTTGATTTTCATATATTTCATTCATTGTATTTCTTTTATTTGAAATTGATAAGTCATCGACAACTGATACTTCATTAATATTATAAGCATCAGAAGTAATAGTATAGTTATTAGCAGGATTGTTGTTAATGGAATTATTATTCAAATTTGAAGGTCTTTGTTGATCATTAAAAGATGCAACATTATTAACAAATGGTGAATGTATACTGGAAACAGAAGATGATTGTTGAACAATTTGATTTGGAATTTGATGTGAGAATGGAGATCCATTAATCACAGATCCAGGACTTTGAAATTGATTATTAAAGGGAAGAGTTGGAGTGTTTAAACTAGACATAGAGGAAGAGAATTGGGGTGGATACAGACCAATTGCAGCTTCATTTGGATCAATATTTGGATCATTACCATGAA
The DNA here is from genome assembly GCA_030565065.1 of Pichia cephalocereana. Taxonomy (NCBI): domain Eukaryota; kingdom Fungi; phylum Ascomycota; class Pichiomycetes; order Pichiales; family Pichiaceae; genus Pichia; species Pichia cephalocereana. Next base: position 2,888 of record JAJMAS010000021.1, on the reverse strand, counting down.
TTGAATTTTGAGAAGTAAAGTCATGAAATGCATGAAGTCCTCTTTTTTTTGATTTACTTTTCACCTTAGGAGTTCCACCCAGGGATATATTTTGTATCCCATCTACAAGATCACCAGACATGTGCAACGGAAGATGATTAACAGAAATTTAATCCAAGATCGATATTTCAAGGATCCCATCTGTTGATAAATATATTCCATTCATGTTGACAATTTGAAAATGAAAAAGTATATAGGGGAAGAAACCGCGAATTTTGACGCGATTTGTGAAAAAAATATGAAAAAAGAAAAAAATTAAAGATTTGGTAATCATTGTGGACAATTTGACATCTTTTTGGCGTTGTTTACATTTTTTTTTAGTTATTTCTTTGTTTTGAAGGAGTTGTTTATTTTTCAGTTTATCTTCTATTCAATTCATCTCATTTAAGCCGTAAATTACAGGTATAGCAATGGGTGTGTCAGGTCTATTACCCGTGTTGAAAAGTATTCAAGAAAACACCACTTTGGAAAGGTATCGTGGTCAAACACTAGCTATTGATACTTATGCTTGGTTACATAAAGCTTCATTTACATGTGCAGAGGACATTGTAATGGAAAGACCAACTAGGTCGTATATTAATTATTTCAATAAAAGGATCAAGATGCTTCAACATTTCAATATTACACCATATTTTGTATTTGATGGTGATTATTTACCAAGAAAGGCAGCTGTTGAAAAGGAAAGAGAAGAACGTAGAAAGGAGTATAAAAAATTAGCAAATGATGCAAAGGCAAGTGGTAATAATAAGTTAGCATTTAGCCATTTTCAAAAAGCTTGTGATATATCACCAGAACTAGCAAAATCTTTAATAAATGAATTAAAAATGAAATATATAAAATATGTTGTTGCACCATATGAGGCAGATAGTCAAATGGTTATGTTAGAAAAATTAGGTTTAGTTGATGGTATAATTAGTGAAGATTCAGATTTATTGATTTTTGGATGTCAAAAATTAATTACTAAATTAAATGATAGAGCTGAATGTATTGAAATTAAAAGAGAAAATTTTGCAAATTGTAAAGGCTCATATATTAATTGTTTTAATGATGATCAATTATTATTAATGGCAACAATTAGCGGATGCGATTATACAAAAGGTATAACTGGTATTGGTATTCAAAAGGCAATTCTATTAACACATTATTTCAAAACGTATGAGAGGGTAATGATGAATATAAAAGTTGAAGGTAAACCAATTCCAGAAGGGTTTGATGATGAATATAAAAGAGCAAAAATTGCATTTAGGTATCAAATAGTTTTCAACCCAATCAATCAAACTGCACAGCATTTAAATCCAATAGATAATATTGAATTTGATAAAGATTATCTATATCAATGTACAGGATTTTTATTAGATCAAGAAATACATAAAAAAATTGCAACTGGTGAATTAGATCCATTTAGTAAAAAAGTCTTAATCTCTTGGGATAATAAAGTCAGTGCAACTGCCACAAGATCCTTATCATTACCCGTTGGATACAACAACAATAATAAGAAGTACAATAAGTATAATATCAATAATACCGTTAATGATACTATTCTTACAAATAATACACCAGATATTTACCCACTCAGATTACAGAGATCGAAAACTGAAAACATAGTGATGAAAAGAACAGTAGAAACACCACCAATTACCAAAAAGAGGAAATCTGCTATGAAAATTGATCAATTCACACAATTCATACGTGATAAACAGAATAGCAACAATAAAGAAAATAATTTGAGCAATAATGCTTTATCAACAACTATTAAAAGACAAAAATTATTGAACAAGAATGAAACGGGACAACCTACAATAAGTAAATTTTTTAGTCAAGGTATTAGTATAAGAAATGAGAAAGTTGTTGAAAAAGATGTTGAAATTAAAAGTAATGAGTTTAATGCTACATCATCAGATGTTGAAGATATAAGTGAGGAAGAGATCAATAATTTAAATATGAAATTAAGTAATGGAATTAAGGAAAGTCAAGATGATATACTAACATCTGATATTGAAGAAGAAAAGGATCATAACTCTCTTAGCAAAATAAGAAATGAAGTAAATTCAAGTATTTCAGAAAATCAAAGTGATGAAACAGGATCTGATATGGAAGATATTATAAATAGTTCAGATATATCACAGAGTACTATCACCATGGATAAAAGTGTTAATAGAAATACACCAACATCATTAATTATGAGCAATAACAGTTCGTTAACTATGATCACAGGTACAGATATTGGAGAAGTTAACACTGAGTATTTACTGGAAGTTGATGATGAAGATGAAGTTGAGGAAGATGGAGAAGGTGGTGAATTATGTAATAGAAGAATACTCTTAGATGATAGTACTACAGAGTCAGAAGGGACTGAATTAGTTGATAAACAGAATATGCTAGCAGAAATATACTCATTTAAAATATCAAACAGTAATCATAATAATCATAATAATACTATGAATATTAATAAGAACAGAAGACTGATTGATGAAAATGAAGAGAATAGGTTCAATCCAAGTAAATGGATGAAAACTAATAAAATGAATAATAGTCATCGACCTGTCAATCCATCACCATTACAACAAAGAACAGCATTACAGGATGTTACTAATGGTACAGGATTAAAAGATTCAGGGTTAAAAGATAGAGGATCACGATTAGGACGCAGTGGATTATCAAGATTCAGATACCAAGAGTGATAATATACAGTTAGTTACTAGTTTCCGCGTGACGAACCTATCGGCTCTTTTGTCATTTCCCCTGAAGGGGAAAGTGACGCTTAAAGCGTTGGGTTTGGTAATTTCAATTCCCCTACGGGAAATTTTGACCCCTACTTACTACTACATATTTTATTTTTGATAACAAGC